>JACBAD010001907.1:0-41143 GCA_014281905.1 Aspergillus hiratsukae | reverse complement strand
GGATGGGGGAGCTGGGGAGGGCGGAGGATGTCGCGAGGAACATCTGGGGGTTGAGAAGGATGAGTTTGTGACGGGGAGGGTGGTGGAGTCTGGGAGGAGGTCTTGAAGTTGCACCTATGGTATATGTTGTTTGATTGTGGATGTGATTAAGGAGATGGTAACAGGTAATGAATGAGATGATGCTGTACTGAACGCTAAAGAATATCATAACATGCCATGACCACCAAAGATAGAATGCATCATGCTATGAATCCGTCGGAGGACGATAGGTCCCTCCCGTAAACCTGACCAGTCAGTCCTTGCATAGACATATCGAAAGTACATAAAAACATACCGACTCCACAGGAAACTAAACAGCCCCTGCGATTGACCCTCACTGCGCTTGGCCCAGCCATGGTCGACATTGTAGTGCTTTACGTCTTGAAGGCCGGCGAAGAGCCCTCGTCCGGCCGTTGGGTGCTGCATCCGTTAGCCTGCATGCCATGCCAATGAAGAGCACGTTTGAGTAACAGGTGACAGAAGGTGTGAAGTACATACGCGACCTCCCGCGCCAGAGCGAACCCAGAGATCAGCTCCGTAGTCATTTCGGAGACGAGAGGAGGAGTCCGATTCCGTCATTCTGCCGCGCCGACTGCTTTCTGACTTTTGGATATGTTGTAGGCGGCTTCTTCGCTGCTCGCTGCTGTAGTTTCAATGCTTCCTCGCGAGGGTGTAGACCGATGCTGGATTGATCGGATGCTGATAAGGATATACCATCCCAGCGTCACCACGCACGACCCTCTTTATATCCTCGAGGCTTTCGGCCCAGAGTAAAGCGATTGAACCATACCGAATCACCTTACCTGACGCCGGAATCGAGATGTCGACAACTACCGACCCTTCGTGATGCTTCTGTAGGGTGAATACGGAGGCTGAAAGCGCCATCTAACCAATAAGCACAAAAGCCATTCTGAATTGAAATAGAGGGCGTGATAGGATGGCGTGGTCCAGGGATCGTGGCGCGGTGAGATGAGGTGGTGTGGTTGCCGTATAGGTAGGTGGCATGATCTCAAAACAGGTATGTTCCAGGTCTTGCTATGTACTCTGTAGAGCTGGCCTGTGGAAAGTCAGGATTTGGCTTGTATTATTTTCTAGTGATGTATGTTTTTTGATAATCTCATCGGTGATATTCTGGTTGGTTTGCGAGGTGCATTCTGCTGTCATACAACGGCAGGGATGATCCGTTGATGTTGAGTATGTGGAGTGAGCAGCATAGATACATTCGAATGAGAAACTGTCGGAGTTCACAGGATAGCCTTTCCTTCTAGTCAATATAAAGTCGAAACTCAAAGTACATTGGAAGAAAAAGTCCAGCTCCGTTTGAATGAGACATTGAGTCAGCCTTGCCAGTTGCGGCCTCAACGAAGGTCAAATCGTAAAGGCAAAATTGATGAGGAAGAATTCCTATGAATGATACCATATTCATCAACCCTTGAAATGTAAAGCCATAAATCCACGAGATGATAGAGGAAGAAGCCAAAAAGGGAAAAAAAAATGACCAGTGCCGGGCTCGATCCGGCGACCTTATCCGTGTTAAGGATACGTGATAAACCAACTACACTAACCGGCCATTGTTGAGAAATCGACACCGTATTTAATACATAACCTAAAACCTATCTGGTTGTAAGCCATAGGTTACTTCCTCTTGCGTAACCATGGGATCAAAGGAGCATACTTTTCTATATGCTCATCATCGGCATAAGTCTGCAACGCCAAGGTTCATGAGATATATGACATGAGTCAATTCTGTTCCGCATGGAGTAGCATTCCAATATATTCTCATCACACATCAATATGTCTGTTGTCCGCAGTGGTCGATATTCACCATAGCCGAAGCTCAGGGGTCATCAACAGAATATTGACAGATTGACAGGACACCACCCCTGAGTGCATCAGTGCAGTGTAATGCCTATTTCGGACTGGCCTTCTGACTCGAAAAGGCTCTATTGAAACCTTGTCTTAGACAGCGGCCCTAAGCCCGCTAGTGGACGGTTTTGTGACTTTGTCTCATGTCCATTGTCCAGACTTCAGAGAGTGATCCATACTTAGCAAATAATGTGGAGTAACAGCTGCGAATAGTAACATGCTAGCTTTCTGAGCGGGCTCAAGCGAAGCCGCTGCTAAAAGTCCACGGTGAACGATAGTGCCAAGCGCAATCACCCTTGAGCAGTGGGCACTTGAGCAGGCTGGTTGGTCGAGTCTTCAGGGGTAGCCGAAAGGGATTACTGGGCGCTGAATCGCTGAATTTCTGGGGGATGTCACCCCGCAGTCTCGACTCTCGAGAACTGTTCTGTCAACTTATGAATTATGAATTATGATAGGGTAAGAGGTAAAAAACTGTAGCCACTGTATTCAGTAGACTAGGTGCCGCTGCCGAGCCAGTCTGGCTGAGTCTGCAAGAAATCCAAGAATGGCCGGGATGCTGGATTCCGAGTCAGGGGTTGTAGATCCTGGAGAGCACGCGCGCCCATGATCGTGACATGACCCCCCTTCTATTGAAAGCTAGCTGATCGTGCACGTCACAACCCGGGTAACATTCAATAGTTATCTGTATCCCACAATTGGCATCCAGTGAACGAGGTGACATGACTTGTGAGATGGCAAATTCTCGTCTCGGTTGTCGGCTTCAGTCGGAGTCACCTTCTGCACCATCACACACAATCTGAGATTTGTGCTACGGACACTGCTCCTGTGTAAGTAGACTATCGAATACTGAACCCAATCTGAGCGTCTTCAGATCAAATGTCTATTTGTGAGAGAAAGCCATTTGTTTGATAACTGCAGAGCTCGTTCTCTTGCAAGTTGCCACTTGCCAGATAGACAAATGCAGGCCCGAGTATGTCTTACAACTCAAGTAGTGGCCGGCCGAGGCTCAGGTAACCGCTCTCGAACCCATTGAATTCAAAGCTCTACGTCGGGGAACTTGGTAGTCGCTTGTCAGAGTCCATTAGCCGGAGGCGCTATTTGTAAACTATGGACAAAGATAGAATGGCACCCAAAGACCGACTAGCAGCCTCATTTGCTCAATTGGCCGCAAATTCATTTCATAAGCCATCTATCCTAACTCGTATTTCTCACGTCAAGCATAGCCCTACGGACTAGTTGAAGAGTGCGGAGTATCTGTACCTATTCTGAGGCTATTCATGGGTGCAGTTGATAATAATAACAACAGTGGTGGGTAAAATCAGAGGCTGAGAAACAAAAATAAATCCACACTCCGTGGGAAAGGAGCATCCTGACTTAAATTATGGGAGGAACATCCGGAAATTAAAGCTATCAGCAACCGCCAATTAAACTCAAGAATGCAGGGTTACAAATGATCGCTATACCTATCTGGGCCTAGCCCTGCATGGTAGCAGAGTCAAATCTCCACATGGCTGCATTAGCCGAGATGAGTGCCTTGCAGTGTTTGCCGCTGGAACCAAGTTTCCTGACGATGGACAACTCACGGTTCCTTTTCCTGTTGAAAGTCAAGATCAGATACGTCAAGATGTAGTCATCACTCATCAGGTAGATAGTTGGGCAGTTGTAAATGAAGTGCGCTGCTGGCATTCTTAAAGTAGTAAGAGTCGGACAACCAGTCAGGATGGTTGTATCATCAAAATGACAGTACGGAGTACAGTGACCGGACGCAGTGGACGGGGGCTGAAACAACAATAATAACTTTAGTACCACCAAGTACGAATCTCCTAACCGGACCAGCCACTGCTTCTATATTGCTTCAAAGTCCAGGACCACCATCGAACACTGGAAAAATGTTCTAGATGTATGGATCTTCAATTGAGCAGAGCATAGTTAGATGGAGACCCAAGAATACTTGGATCTTGTCATAGTGAAAATTCTGAACAATAATGAGGAGATAATGACTCGGCGAAGTCCATCTTGGCCTATGACCTCTGGCTAGGAATACTATCGTAAGGATCAACCTAATCTAAGCCCAAATCTGACAACGAGCAAAGCGATGATTTGCCAGAGTCGACACTAATTTCTTGTTGCGGTCCACCCCTAACAAACTATCCGAGCCGTGCGGACTACCACTGGTCAACTTCCTCTGGGACGATCCCTGCCACGCCCCCTATAGCTACCAATCAGCATGACTGGGTTCCTGACTATGCTCAATCTAGTAAGGTAAGCCCAGTACACCGCTGCTGCTGTGTTCGCTAAGGTACCAGCCTAAGCTCCGTAATTTCCCTCGTCTTCCCCCTTTTGGAGTGCTGGTCCTGGGGCGGCCAGAACTATCTCTGTACAGTCTGTCAATCTCCAGGGGGCCACCCCGGCGGCCGGCGACGATCCCACAGTGGGCTTGGGCTTTTATACTATCTACCCACTGGCCGCCCCCTGCTCGCCTCTTTTCTCCTCTCTTTTCCCTTCTTTCTTCTCTTCTTATTCTTCTCTCCTTTCTCGGGTTTATCTCGAACTTCCTCAAGTCTTTTCTTCTCAAGAAAACAAAAGAGGCCACCGCGCCCCTCTTGACAGCGCTTTATTCACCACCGCTTCACTCGTTCAGCGGGCATTCCTTGAAATTAGCAACATCTTTACATTCTATTCATCATGAGGGGTGCTATTCTGGCCACCGCGGCCGCCATCGCTGGCACCGCCATGGCCGATGTCGCGCACATGCGTCGTCACGGCCATGATTCTTTCCACAAGCATCGTGCTCTTGAAGCTGATGCTTCCTGCGGCTGCACCACCGAAGTCGTCACCGTCTGGGGCTCCCCTACCCGTAAGTTTCCTGAAGTTGCGACGGAAATCTGATGGAAGCCTGTTTGATATGACTCGATGCTTGATCGATCATATCAAAGGATACAGGGCTCTTCTTTCACTTGCAAAAAGTCACTGCTAACGTCAATAGTGGTCCCCATCTCGACTCCCACTCCCAGCACCGTCACGTCCGAGAGTGTCACCACTTTGCACTCGACCAGCACCAGCACCGTGACTGTTGTTGCGACTCCCTCGGTCCCTGCGACCCCTAAGGTCACTCTTCCCACTCCCGCCATCACCACCTTCCCCTCGACTGGTGTCTACACCATCCCCGCCACCACTCTGACCGTCACCGATTCGACGACCGTGTGCGGAGCTACCACCACCCAACTGCCCAGCGGTACTCACACCTTCGGTGGTGTCACCACTGTGGTTGAGTACTCGACCACCGTTGTCTGCCCCTACGCCACCGTTGAGCCCTCCGGCTCCACCGTGACCAGCGTTATCAAGACCACCACCTACGTCTGCCCCTCTGCTGGCACCTACACCATTGCTCCCACCACCACTTACGTCCCTACCGAGACCGTCGTTGTCTACCCCACTCCTGCCACCATCACTCCTGGTACCTACACCCAGCCTGAGCAGACTGTGACCGTCACCCGTACCGACTACACCTATGTCTGCCCCTTCACCGGCAATAACCAGCCCACTTCTGCTCCTGCTGCCCCTAGCACCACTGCCGCTCCTGCCACCACCACCGCGGTCCCCTCCACCAGCTCTGCTGCCTCCAGCACTCCTGCCCCCACCGGTGCCGGTGCCGTCGCCGGCCAGATGGGTATGACCTACACTCCTTACACCAAGGAGGGTAACTGCAAGGACAAGTCCGACGTCCTCTCCGAGGTCGCCAACCTCGCTTCCAAGGGTTTCACTCACGTCCGTGTCTACGGAACCGACTGCAACGGCTTGGAGTACATTGGTGAGGCCGCCAGAAACTCCGGTCTCCACATGATCATTGGTGTCTTCATCACCAACACTGGTGTCTCCGGTGCCCAGGACCAGGTTACCGCTATCTCCCAGTGGGCCCAGTGGGATCTCGTCACCCTGATCGTCGTCGGTAACGAGGCTATCCAGAACGGCTACACCGATGCTGCCTCCCTTGCTGGCTTCATCTCCTCTGCCAAGTCCTCCTTCCAGCAGTCCGGCTACACTGGCCCGGTCACCACCACTGAGCCCATCAACATCTGGCAGGCCTATGGCTCCACTCTGTGCGGTGCTTGTGACATCACTGGTGCCAACATCCACCCGTTCTTCAACCCCGATGTCACCGCCGACCAGGCCGGCAAGTTCGTTGCTCAGGAGATCAAGGTCCTTGAGAGCATCTGCCCTGGCAAGGATGTCATCAACCTGGAGACCGGCTGGCCCCACGCTGGTAACGCCAACGGAAAGGCTGTCCCCGGTGTCGCCGAGCAGGCTACCGCCATCAAGTCCATTGCTCAGGAAGCCGGCTCCAAGTCCGTCTTCTTCTCCTACTATGATGACCTGTGGAAGGCGCCCGGCGCTTTCGACGTCGAGCAATACTGGGGCTGCATCGACAAGTTCGACTAAGCGCGGGTTGAGCTTGCGTTTTGAGACAATCTAAGGAGGTTTGGAGTTCTTCTCAATTTTCTGTCGGCCCAGGATATATCCTTTCATTTTTTGTGCATTCAACGACAGTTTCCATCTTATACCATTCTCAATGTACCTCCAAGTTCCCGTAGATATAACTTTTATTTCATGTCTACTCCCTGGCCGAATCGATCTGTTTCTTTGTGTATATGCAATTCAGTACAATTTCAACGATTCTGCAAGTTTTCTTTTAATTCTGTAGCTGTAGCCGCGATCATTCAACCATCTGCTCACCTGCTCCATGTCTAGTGTTCCACCGCCGCTGGTCGTCTTGAAGTCAGGTTAAATATGACCCTATCATATCTTATCATCCTCATACTCCACACTCATAAACAAAAGCAACAGCGAACGACACTGCATTATCAACAAGATTGACCTACAAGTACAAGACGTAAGCAAGCCATATCATCCGCCGGCCATCATCGCGACTCAAAACACTGCTCATGAATGGTACCCTCCTCTAATAGCACTGACACGGCGAATAGAAACCCACACCTCGCTTATCCTCCGACCATATTGAAATTACAGACGTAGACGAGCATTACCAGGCTGTTTGCAAACGGGTTGCTACGGAGTACTGCCATCAGCTTTCACTTTCATCTGCGAGGCACGAGACAAAGGAAGTAAGAGAGAGGGGACATGACTTGACTTACCGCGCCAGGGCCACAGACAAGAGGGATACAGCAGTCGAGGGCGTTCATGGTTGCGTTACCGCAGGGGAAGCCGACCTAATTTGGTTTTTGTTAGTGAGGCTTGTGTGCAGTGGGATGGTAGTTAATTAATTAAGCTTGATGTTGACAGCAAGTGGATGAGGATAGGATGAGTATGAGAATGAGCGTGGGGAGGTGGACGACTTACGCCAGAGCAGGATTTCTGGGCTGAAGGCATGGCCACAGCGGCGGAGAGGAGGAGGGCGAGAGAGAGGAGACGCATTGTGAGTTTGCTTTGAATGAGGTATCGCTCTGAAGTATACCGAAAGAGGTGTGGATGATAGGTAGGTAGTTTCTCGGTAAAGTGAGATGATCGTGGTGGTTGTTGTGGAATCTGTGATGCGTGACTTGTCAGAATCTCATCCCTTGATACTGTAACTTTTTCTTTTTGGGTTTACCACAGGCGATGACGATTTGATTATCTCTTGCAACCTGCTACCTGCTACCTAGAGGCTGGCAGGGTGTGAAGGAGGCAGGAAGGAAGGGAGTATTATGCCAGGGTCAACGTACGTACCTGAACCGAACTGGATCTGATTAACGCACGAGTCTACAGAACACTCTTCCGGAAGTAGAAGTCAAGATGATGAACGTGGGAGGCTGAGCAGAGCAGAGCAGCAAAGCAGGTTATGTACGTTCCTGTTACACAACGACAAAAAGCCGAGTGAATGAAATCAGGAGGTCGGGATGGTACGACAAAGAGCCTACCCACCTTCCTTACGGGAGGAGTCTCAGACTCAGAGCACTACGGTAGAAAAGCAAGCCTGGGGTGTCTCTGTCTCTGTCTCTCACCCTTTGCTCCATATTTTTGGGAACGACGCAACAACCTGAAACAGGATCAGCTGTTGCGCTGTTGATCAGTGATCAGTGATCTGCAGGATGGAGTCCGCACACCTTGTTATTGGATGCTGGAGCGCTGCCTGTGGGTATTATGTACGACCTCTGCTGGTGTGTTATCTAACTGTTAAGCTGTCGATGATGAGATGGATACGTACTGGGTTTCCCATATCGAGGGCGAGTTGTGTACTAAGGAGAATGATGCTAGCCTGGAGGTTGGATTGATATATGATTTTGTGGCTGGTGCACTATATTACCCACCTTGCTCATATGTACCAAGTAGACTATAGCCATCAGAACTGGATGGTAATAGTCCCAACATCATACTGCCGGGGCATGATTCTGAGGATTCAGGAGTACTCCGCGTCGATCTGTCGCTTGATTCCCAAACTAGTTGGCGAACCTGCAGCGTGCACTGCTCTATGTAGGTACTAGGTACAATGACGCAGGGGCAACAGCTCTCGATGTACCAGGGAGGAGCTGACTCATGTACAAGATGATAGGGAGTCTTGATATGCTGCCTTGCTAAAGCCTGGTCTACGAGATAGGCGTAGTCGGATGTGCACATCTGTTCTAGCTGAGCTGAACGGTACAGATTATATACCTGATGGATCAACGCTATGTAAGCTTAGAGCTTGACTTAAGTCGACTGCCAATATGTACGCAGTACGTAGTGCTGCTTGTTCAGATATAGACCGACATACAATGGCTGGTATGAATATGCCACACTGCAGGTATGATTAATGCATCTTCATCTAGAGACACCACGGTCATAGAGGAGCGCTGAGAAGTAGTCGCAGAGACCCACAGCAGGTCCATCGTGACATCACAACAGTTGTATTGACAACCAGGGGACTATTGATTGTACACAATAGAGAGGTACTCCAGCTCGTTCGTACACTATATAGTTCCAAGAACTGACAACCCCAGATTAGCATTGCATATGTCTGACACCTGTTAACATACATCTCAAAGACCTCGAGGTCTATGACTTGTTGAATGGTTCAAACCAAGTAATCAAGAAGCATCATGCGCAATGGTTCAAACGCCGAATGAAGCCCGCTAATGAACTGTACAGCATTGCCATACGCCGAAATTAAGCATCAGCGATGGATGAGGAAAAAGTGGCAACAAAATGCATCAAGAGATATATGATGGTAGAGCTCATCCTCTACTGAAAAGTCTCAGGATGGATCGTAGTACATGAATAAGCAATGTCTGATAGGATGCAATGTTTGTTCGAGTTCAACAGATGCTCGCTGCCAGAGCAGAAAAAAGGGAAATCCCACAACGTCAGCTGTAGTGAGGCGCACTAAACGCTGCAACCCCTGCGGCAATCAGGGTCGAAAAATGCGCATGTAGAATATGCATTATGTATTAATCCCATAGACGTATGGAGCGTATAGACAATTCGATGTCGACCGAAGGCCTCGTCGTGAATGATGATCGTCAGCTTTCTTAGAAAATAGTGAACCGTTTAGATTTGCCAGACTTTTCGGCATCTGTACCAGGGATTAGCTCGAGGCAGCACGAATGGCCGTTGAACGCACCTAGAGACCTCTGATTCTCTTTTTGCCCTCCTTTTCCATTCCGCGCAGGGCTCCTGCCCTCGGCAGCAGCTTGAATGGTGGCAATGCGATGCTTTGCGCGTTCGTCGCCCTGATCCGCCGCTCTCACATACCAGACGTTGGCCTCTAACGGATCACGACGGCAGCCAATGCCCATCTCTGTGAAATATCCGACAGCATATTGCGCTTTCGCCAGTCCTATCAGAATGTTAGCACTTGACTGGTCAAATTTATCTGTTGACATACCAAGTTCTGCAGCTCGCTTGGCCCACTCATAGGCCTCGCCTTCGTCCTTCTCCAGAACAGGCTCCGCGCCTACGAGGTACCAAGCGCACAAGGCCATCATCGCCAAGGCATGCCCCCTTTGTGCGGCATTGGTATAGAAATGGATGCTCAATGCAGGGTCTCGAGGGCAGTCCAACTTGCCATGCTCATACGCATCCCCGAGGCGATAGTTGGCCTCCGCATGGCCCAGCTCCGCCGATTTGGTAAACAGCTGAGCTGCGTAGGCCGGATCAGGAAAGACATCATCGCCGTATCCTGTTTCGTGTAGGAGGCCGAGTTCGTACGGCGCAGAGTTGTACTGGGCATCGGAGGATTCCGCCGCCCGCTTCAACCATTTGATGCCTTCCCGATACCGTTTACCTAGGCCCATGTCACCCGCCAGACAGGCCTTGGCCAAGCGCATCATGGCCCCAGGATGATTCTTGGAGGCAGCTTGGCGGTAGAATTGTTGTGCTCTGGCCGCTTCCACCCTGGTTCCCCAGCCGAATTCATAACAGAGGGCGGCACGGTAGGAGGCCTCGACGTGACCATGCTTGCTCGCCGCCACGAACAGGGGAAATGCTCGGTCATAGTCTTCCTTGCCCTTGCTGAAGAGTCCGGACGCATATCCATCCGCCAAGTAGTACTGCGCGAACGGATAGCTACGGTCGGCCAGACGTTGAAAGATCGACTTGGCTTCCTTGAGTAGACTTTCTCGAGTGATCCCAGATGCTTTCCGTCCATACACTACATCTTTGCGTGCTTCATGATCGTCCGGCGGCATTTCCAGCATCGCGTTGACCATGAACACGGCGAACTCATATTGTACAGCAGGGTCGTCCGTTTTCTTCACATTTGCCAGATACATATCAAAGGTCTGTTTGTGATCGAGTAAGGAGGCATTGTTGCCCACCCAAGATTTCAGATGGGAGTTGTCCAGTTGTGCGGCGGTCGGACCTGGCTGAGGATAGGGCGTGTTAAGGAGATCTACAAAAGAAAGAGGCCTGACATCGGGGGAAGAAGAATTTCTCGGTGAAGCGCGAGCATGAAGGTAGGGTGAAGCACCGGGCGACAAGTTTCGGCCATCACCGCCCATATCCGAGAGAGACGAGTATGTTGAGCTTGGCCGTGGTATACCATGCCGTCTGGCTGAGAGATAACCGTTGGAGCCGGACAGATTCTCGGCCGATCCGGCACCAGACGGCGGCTTGAGTGCGACCTTGGAGTTACGATAAGGTTGGTGATGATAGTGCAAGGGCTCGAAGTTCTCGGGGCGGACTTCACTGTCCAAGCTGCTCAGGGAGGAGTTGTTCTGGCTACCACTGGGAACTGCAGGGTCCGAAGACGAGGCATTAGGCGGGATAGAACCATTGGTTTCATCCTTGAGCTGGTTGTCTATGACAGACCAGGAACCGCTGCTAGCCGGTGTATGCCCAGCTTTCCTCGATTCTGGCGCTGTTGGAGGGGCGTACGAGTCTCGGCGTGGTGGAAATGCTCCATTGCTGTTCTGGGGATTCTGCGATTGATCCCCAAGCGACATATTGGCTAAAGCAGTGGTGGGAATAGGAACCTCGACATGACCGTTGCGAATACTTTCGGGTACCATGTTGGACGATTGTGGCAAATTCACGTCCTCGTGAATATGGACCGGCGGAACTGGAGGATATTCATTTTCGGATCGAGAGCCGTGTATTGGCTTCCGTGGAATGCGTTGTGTGGCGCGCTGTTGGGGGATCGACCTGGGAGTCGATTGACTCTGAGATGGCGAAAGCGGGGGAGATGATCGAAGATAGACCGGGGGAGGAGACGATATAGGTCGAGGGTATTCGCCTGCTACCGGGCTTGCCATTTTCTTCTCTGAGACAGATGATGGGGCGGCAACGAGCTGAGACAGGATTCCTGTATTGCCGTCAATCGCCAGATATCCGGTTCTGAAGACTGTCAATCTGATCTGGAGCGATGGGTGACTGAAGATGGAGGGGGCTTAGATTTCCGACGGCATCGAGACTTGGTCAAGCGAATGTGCAGTAGCCGCGAAAGAGGGTCGGACTTGCGATTGCGTACAAAATGGTGTAAATTGCGGTGATAGCGACCGAGTGAAGATCTGTATTTCGATCTGGGGATGCAACCAGGATCGCCGAGAAATAAAGGGACAACTGGAGGGAGGTCGGGGTTGGGTCCACTGGCTCACAGTAGTAGTAAGGACTCCGAGCCTGTCAACAGTAGGGAGGCTGGATGGTCGGATTGCTGTATATTCGTCTCAGGGGACAGGATACGCAGAGACGAGGCGAAGATGCAAATCTGAAGAGTGTAGACTAGAGTTGAGGCCAGGAAGGCAAGCAGAAATCTCAATTGCCTGACTGAGCGAGGGAGCCTCTACTTTTTTTGGAGAGGAGGAGACGCCCCGGAGAGATGCACCAAGTGGGTGAATATGAAGAGGCCAAGTCCATAAATGGCTCGTCTGAGCATTAGCTGCTGATTTGGACCGGTTCCGCCCCGTATCGATCTGGGTATTGCGCTTTACCAGTAGACGGTACCTACCTTAGGCAGACAGAAGGATTTGGTTCGTTCAAAGAAAGCAGCAGAAAGAGTCATGAAAACCCCACCTGAGCACTGGAAATGGTCATGTGGAATGGTGGTATTTTTCTCCCTCTCTACCTTAATCTTGAGCTTGTCTTTCTCCTTCCATCATGTTCCTTTCATCTTCCCTTGGTTGAACTCAGTAAATATCCTAGAAATCATCTGAAGGCTTGTTTTGTTTCTGGATCAAGCTCTGAGAAGTATTGCTGGAAAGGGACCAAGGCGGCTCCCTCAGTAATAACGTGTATTATTATTACAGGATGCTTAGAGCCTTACACTACACTAAGGTAGATCGAAATGCAATAGTTATTCATCCGTCGCTTACAGACTAGACTAGTACGGAGAACCTAAGCCTGATCTCCCAGAATTTTAGGCTACAAGGGCAAAAATAGTGTCAGGTCGAACAACCTGCATCATATCATGATATCAGAAGTAGTGACATACCGATGTCATACTCTTCTTTAGCACTCAGTCTATGTACGGAGTACTTCAAGGAAAGACAGTGTCTCTCTCTGGTGGCAGTGTCTCCGTATGCCAAGCCGAGGGGAGGTAATCCTTCAAAGTCAATGATTACAGATCAGCCAATAGCGTTGAACCTTCTGGACATCCGCTGGACTGGACAACTAGGAGGTTTGCCACGGATTCATTTGTTGTATCCCAGGCACGCAGGGTATGATGAAACAGCAACGTCAAGGGTTGTACAGACTATGTGTTGTTGATCTTGTTTTAACTGCGGCTATCAGTCCATGCTTAAATCAACATACAGACCCCAGGCGGCGTAAGCTTTCACAATGACGATGCTCCAATCCATGCCAAGTCCTTCCCCAGACAATATTCCCAGCAGTCCAAGGTTTAATGATCCTGGTCTTAATTTCTTATCCTCACCGATTCTGATGCTAAAGTCAAAAGACCTGGCGGATATACATTTCAGAAATACTCCCTCACAGCGAGGCTTTGTTCACTTGCTTCCTGATGACAAGCTGTAACATTTACTGCGAGGGTGAGGTGGAAATAGGCATACCTCAGCCGCGTCGTATTTCAGCCCTAGCCTTGTCATGTCCTACATTGTGTGGCGTAAGAGGACCCTCCAGGCATCTTAATGAAAATGATATTGGTCCCAGCTATCGCTAAAAAGTGCCAAAAGTGAGAGTCTAGTCTAGAGAATACGATAACAACAGTACTCTCTTTTACCACTCCTGTGTGATGTGTCCAGGCAGAGACCAGAGTCTCCTGCAGTATATGATAGTCCATTTACTCCCTACATATTATTGATGTATTGCCGTCTGTTTTCACACTGTAAGCGTGGAAAAGGATACCTGTAGAGTACAAGATTACTACGATCTGTTGAAGTATCATAACATAGCACCGTACTCGGGGTTCTCAGTGCTGGACCACAGATCCGAGTTCTCCACAATTGATCAATGAGAGCGTCCAGCAGTCGTGGGGACCTGCGATGCAAGTGTCATCCGAAGTTCCCGAGAGTCTGATTTGCTATTGGTGAGTAGGGGTCGAGTCAGTCGATCTCATGGCACTACTGCAGGATCGATAGTCTACTGCTTGTTGGGATTGATACTTGCATATTAGCTCTTTACAAGGCTTGTGCATACATGGATCATATTCTGATATGATGGATGGAGCCATAGAACTCTCACTGTAGGGTAGAGTCCTGAGTCTTGACAATTAATCAAGAAATCAGAAGAGGGAACTAGATAGTCGCGAAGCATTAAATGTTCAGAAAAGGTATGTGGAAACAATCCACAGTCTGTATGAATCAAGCCGTAGCACCGCCACAAGGACCCTGGATTGGACATAGCTAATAGAAAACGGTTTTCAGAAAACAACAGTCTTGGACTCTTGCTCATCCTGTGGAGGTGCACTTGTGTATTTTGATGGTGGCTAAACAGGATGTAGGCTTTGTGAGTACTCTGTTCTCAGTGCTGTCTGTCTCCCGTTGCCTAGAAATTACTAGTCATATTGCGTCATCTAGCAGATTAATTCTGCGATCCTCACACACATGAATAGCATGTAATGTGTAACAATCAACTCAGTCGAGTTCTTGATGATGCGATAACAAGACCTTTGGCCACGCATTCTGCGTGGCAAAAAGGCCTTTTCTGAGCCCATTACTAAGCATCTTAGCCTGATCTTCAAGGCAGACATCTATCTCCAGCCCTTAGATTTCTACCTCTATAGAGCCACGCCAGTTGGCACACTAAGATAGCACTCCTATAGTAGAACCCTACGGCAGAGCCCCCGTGGCAGAGTCCCCGTAGCAGAACCCCCAGGCCTGGGACCCCCGTGGCAGAGCCCCCGTGGCAGAAGTTAGAACCCTGTGGCAGAACCCCGGAGCCTGGGGACCCCGTGGCAGAGCCCCCGTAGCAGAACCTGGAGGCCTGAGGCAGCAGCGGCAGAGCAGATTTGATGGGGTGCGGGAGCCCGTGCGCGGCAACCCAGAGCGGAAGGCGGTGCGGTGGAGGCAGCGGCAGAAACCCTTAAACTGTAAACCTTGGCGGGTTGCACATGTATATATAAAGATCTCGAATACGACGGCGAACATTGGCGTGGTCCCAACTCAGGCCGAGTCATCGGGTCAGGCGGATATTTTAGACATGCAGCTGAGAGCCCGAGACATTCAGGCGACTGGATGTACTCCGTATTGTAAAGAATCTATTGCTCTTATCGGTCCATGGGCATTTAATAATTTCCTACTTGAATTTACATTAAAATTTTGTCCGCTAGCTTTGTCAAAATTGCTATGTGACAGTGGTTCTTTAGCATACTGAGTGGACAAGCTCGCGGTGGCTGTTCTAACTTTGTGGTGTATCTGAAAATAGAATTGCCCCCGTTGAGGTGGGGTGGCTTGGCAGATGCACCAGTCCAGGACGGCTTTTACATGCATAAGGTCAAGTTTCAGACAACTGATATCGACATGTCTTAGTCTGACGTTGATCGCTGTTGTCTTTTTACAACACTTTCTGCGCGTACAGGAGCAGGTCTAGAGAGAAAATACATCTTCAGCAAAGTCCAGGATCAACTGTACTCCTTTTGTGTACCGGGAACTGGTGACCCTTTAGAAATTTCAAATTTAGATCAGTTGGAGCAAGGACCGGGGAAACTCAAAAAGATCAGGCTTTGCATGATTGGCTTAACATCTTTAAAGCTATCCCATATATAGCTAGACTATTTTCTTCCAATGGTAGAACCAATAAGAGCTATCATAGGTCGACCTTAGTTCGATTGGACATGGCTTCGGAACCCTTTCAGAAACTCATGGATCCGTAAAGGCTCATATGATTGGCAGGAAGTAGCAGACCATTAGACGCACTAAACCTAAAAGGGGCTTAGTAATAATAAATTACCCATAGCGACGGAGCACATGGCACTTATTTGTGTACAATAATTGGAGAAGCCTGCTAAGGTCGCAGCACTTAGAGCGACTACCGTCTCTAGCCCCTGCACCAGTGTCCTAGATACAGTAGATAGACTCCAATATGACTTTGATGATCTTTTATGACTGTTCCTTTCGCTAGTTGCTAGTCTACATCTTCTGATTTACTGCGGGTGAAAGACTCTTGTTTTGGGCCTTGGGTAATAATAACAGACAGGTCGCAAGTTCAAGGAAGATTCCGTGGTGCCTGTGGAGTAAGCCAGGTAAGGGAGAACATCTATTCCAGTATTGACGTACAGAACAGAATACCGTCGCATACTCCCAAATCAAAGAGCTTCACCCTGTACAAATAATTACGGCTGCTCAAGTTTCAAGGGCCCCTTGTGCACTGCGAAGGACACTCCCATTTCCCTTTAGTAGTGTACCTATGGTGTAAGACTGTAAGTCGTCTCCGTAGTCGTACCTAGGTAGTGGTCGGCGTATTTTTCTTCACCCCTTCTTGGTCTGGCCAGCCTTGCTCCGCATCTTTGATCGCCTGCCATCGCTGTCCCTTCATCGGCCGAACCTCTCCAGTAATCTCCTTTCAGAACGGGGCGCTTTCTTCCCAAATTTCCGCTATTTCCGCTTCGTTCTTTTCGCTGCATTCTTCCATCTTTGCTCTCGACTGCCATCTTCAATATGCTGTCATGATCAGCTTCAGTCACTCGCTTGAATAATAGGACGTCTTCTGATCGGGCCAGTTCTCCCACCTTCTGTCAGCGGCGATTATCTTCAGCCCTCGCTCACACGACGATCCACAATCCTTGACAACACTCGACTTCGTGTTGGATCATTCGCTCTGCGTTATTGTTTGACTTCACGCAGCTGCTTATAGTATTCAGCAAAAAGGAGGACATTGTGGATCAGTGCGCGACAGATATATCACGACTCCGGCAGTCCCTCGCATCTTACAAGTTCTGCCCCTTTAAAAGGCACGCAATTACTGCGATATATATGAGAATTTCAAGTCCATTCATGCTCAGCAGTCACTAAAGGTGAGTGCCTCTGGCGCAGCATTTGCTTACCCGGTTCTGTCAAATTCTCGGTGGTACCAGTCAGGGTCACTGACAAGGCCCTTCTAAATCCATAGAAGCGTCATGTCTTTGCCGCAGAGGCCGGGAAAGGTTCCCCCGCGGCGAGAGGAAACGCAGGCGTTCCGAGACTCTTCGCGCAGACGACGTCGGGATATCGAGACGGGCGACAACAACGAGACACTGTCCAGCCCACATCGACAACACCATCGCCACCATTCGCACAGCTCCAGGAGAACTAGGGATATGGATGAAGACAGGCTCGAACCAGGTGGAGACGCACGGCACAAGAAGAGTCAAGTGAGACCGGAGCGCAGTCGCATCGATGAGAACCATCCCAACTATCACTATCGTCAAAAGTCTCAAAATATGCCAGTATACCCGTCTACAACCGGAAATGAACCACTGATCGAAGGCGATGAGTTCGCAGAGCAGAGAGGCAGGAGCGATGATTTTGCTACGCACGGAAATATCAACAAGCCCATGGAGCGAGCGCCGAGCCGTCATCGGTCGAAGAGGAAGAAGTCTCGAAAAATCTCAAGAAAGGCAGCCGCAGAAGAGAAACGACGGCAGAAGGCCATGGAGCAAGTTCGTCCACCGAGCCCCTGGAGCGCTTACTGCGCCATCATCACTTTCTGGGCGCCCAACTTCCTCCTGAAATGTTTTGGAATGCCGCAAAAGGCCCAGCGAGAAGCCTGGCGCGAGAAGATCGGTCTTATCAGTGTCATTCTACTTATCGCAGCATTTGTCGGTTTCCTCACGTTTGGTTTCACCGCGACTGTTTGTTCGAGCCCTCCGGTACGGTTGAAGATCAATCATGTCGACAGTGGGTACATGATCTTTCATGGGGAGGCCTATGATCTGTCTCAGTCGAAGCATCCAGCGGCCGCGGGTATTCCCGCGGACGCTAACGTTCTATATGACTTACCTCACAAGTATGGAGGCCAGGACGGAAGCTTCTTCTTCCAGAATGTCAACGGAGCCTGCAAAGATCTCATCACCCTGAAAGCAGGATCAGATATCCCTTCAAATTCAGCCGGAGATCTCGCCTGGTACTTCCCCTGTACGGCTTTCAACCAAGATGGGTCCTCGAAGCCGAACTTCACCTCACCATACTATAATGGCTGGGGCTGCCACACTTCGGGAACCGCTCGGAATGCATTCTACAGCCTGCGGAGCTCTGGCGATGTGTACTTCACATGGGCGGATACAAGGAATCAGAGCCGAAATCTTGCGGTTTACTCGGGAAACGTCCTGGACTTTGACCTCTTGAACTGGCTCGATGAATCTCAGGTCAACATTCCGGATAAATTTACCGAACTTCGTACGAATCCGGAGGTGCGCGGTGTTGACTTGACTTACTACCTCCAAACGGGCGAAGATAAAATGATTGGAAAGTGCCTGTCACAGATCATCAAGGTCGGTACTATTGATACGGACACGGTTGGTTGTATCGCGTCCAAGGTCGTTCTCTACGTGTCCTTGATATTCATTCTATCGATTGTCTCCGTCAAATTTGTTTTCGCCTTGCTCTTCCAGTGGTTCATCTCCCCTCGGTATGCTGCTTCGAAGACCAGCATGGGAGCCGATTCGAAAATCCGCAAGCAGGAGATTGAGGACTGGTCGAACGATATCTATCGGCCTGCTCCTCGCCTTGCAGACCAACATTTGCCCGACCGTCCTAATAAACGAGCCAGCTTCTTACCGACAACATCACGATTCTCCAGTCCCTATACTGTGAGCAATGGAGGCAAGCAAAGACCCCAGTACGTTACGATGGCCAGTCAGAACTCCACCTCTCGGCTGGTCCCAGGCACGGCCAATTCTATGTACAAACAGAGCCACAACAGCAGTGGTGGCTCATTGCATCTGGCTGCGAGTCGGTCAAGCCTCGCCGTCGCGGCGGAGTCCGATGGCCTCGGGTCAGCTGCATACATTCACGAAGCTGTTGTCCCGCAACCTCCTCCCGAATGGCAGCCGTACGGGTTTCCTCTTGCTCACGCCCTGTGTTTGGTCACTTGCTACTCGGAAGGCGAAGAAGGCATCCGCACTACGCTGGACTCTATCGCCATGACCGATTACCCCAACAGCCACAAGACTATCATCGTCATCTGTGATGGTATAATCAAGGGTAAGGGTGAACAGTTCTCCACGCCTGAAATCGTCCTTCGCATGATGCGAGATCCCGTTATTCCCAAGGATGAGGTTGAGGCATTCTCCTATGTGGCCGTTGCCAGCGGTTCTAAGCGTCATAACATGGCGAAAGTGTATTCTGGATTCTACGACTATGGCGGGAACTCCGTCATTCCGTTGGAGAAGCAGCAGCGTGTACCCATGATGATCATTGTGAAGTGCGGTACACCGGCCGAAGCAACGCAGGCAAAGCCTGGAAATAGAGGCAAGAGAGACAGTCAAATTATTCTCATGTCTTTCCTGCAAAAGGTCATGTTCGACGAGAGGATGACAGAATTGGAGTATGAGATGTTCAATGGGCTCTGGAATGTGACCGGGATACCGCCAGACTTCTACGAAGTCGTCCTCATGGTTGACGCAGATACTAAAGTTTTCCCCGACAGCTTGACCCATATGATTTCTGCCATGGTGAAAGACCCAGATGTCATGGGGTTGTGCGGCGAGACCAAGATCGCCAACAAGACAGACAGTTTTGTGACAATGATGCAGGTCTTCGAGTATGTTTGCCTCCCTTCTGGTTACATTTGACTCTAACAAAACTTGCAGATACTTCATTTCGCATCATCAATCCAAGGCTTTCGAGTCGGTCTTTGGTGGTGTGACATGTCTGCCTGGCTGTTTCTGTATGTACCGTATCAAAGCGCCCAAGGGAGGTCAGAATTATTGGGTTCCCATCCTTGCCAATCCCGACGTGGTGGAACACTATTCTGAGAATGTGGTGGACACTCTCCACACAAAGAACCTGCTTCTTCTGGGTGAAGATCGTTACCTGTCGACTCTGATGCTGCGAACTTTCCCCAAGCGGAAGCAGATCTTTGTGCCCCAGGCTGTCTGTAAGACCGTGGTGCCAGATAAGTTCATGGTGCTACTGTCTCAGCGACGTCGCTGGATTAACAGTACTGTCCACAACCTCATGGAGCTGGTGCTCGTCCGGGATCTTTGCGGAACATTCTGCTTCAGTATGCAGTTTGTCGTCTTCATCGAGTTGGTCGGCACCCTTGTCCTTCCAGCCGCCATCGCATTCACATTCTATGTTGTCATCATTTCCATCGTCAGGCCACCGGTTCAAATCATTCCTCTGGTACTACTCGGACTCATCCTGGGCCTGCCGGGTGTGCTCATCATCGTGACTGCACATCGCTTGGTTTACGTGTTGTGGATGTTGATCTATCTCATTTCGCTACCCATCTGGAACTTTGTCCTTCCGACGTATGCTTACTGGAAGTTTGACGACTTCAGCTGGGGAGACACTCGTAAGACGGCGGGAGAACAGGACAAGGGCCACGAAGCCGGCGAGGGAGAATTCGATAGCAGCAAGATCACGATGAAGCGTTGGCGAGACTTTGAAAGAGGTATGATGCTTTCAATGATGCTATGGATGATGACACCGACTAACCTCTTCACTAGATCGCCGACTGAGAATGCAGAGTGCATGGGCGCCACCTCCTTTTGGCGGAGCGTATCCGGCACCATACGAGCCATACTCGGAATATTGAATCTCGTTTCGTTATATTGGATAATCATCATGACAAAAGATTTTTGTAATATTGTTGCATCTTATTTTGGAGCGGCGTCTCGAACCATGTCATATACTATCTGTCGAGCCCTTGATCGAGTTTTGAAGTGTACGTATTTCTTCTCCAGCTTGCTTGAACCAAGTGCCGTATGGCGCTTCGAGCGTGCTTCTCCATAGAACACTTAATTATGTCTTCTTGATGTTCTTCCTTACTGTAGATAATAAAAATTTCTTCACAAGACATCTGTTCTGATGATATTGTAGAGCTGGGGATAAAGATATTATGGGACTATAAAGGGTTTGAAGCTGTACCTATTGCCAATGCCAATGCCCATGCCTGTTGTGCTGGTCTCAGAAGAAGCACCTGGATCCTGTACCTCTTAGATGACTTGCGCAAGTCTCCTCTCCTCTTTCTTTTCTGCCACGATTAACTGATAAATGATCAATGACGGGTCGATGTCTATTCATCTAAAACGAGGTACAACCAAGCTAGGTACTGGGATTGCTTTGTCAAGGTTGGAGTAACCAGTCAAGTACTTTGGCCCCTCTGACTAAGAATCTCCTTTGTCATCCACCATCTCTCCTCTCCTCTCCTTTCCTCCTCATTTAACCTCATCGCTTAGCTGATGGCCTCGTTATGATTTTATGATCTGAACTGTTTCGACTAGAAGCCCCTCTTCATCCTTTTGTTTCATCAATCTCTTCCTATCATCTTCCTGTCAAGTCAAATATCCCTTCTATTTCGTACATAGTGTCTTGACTTGTCATCTGCCTCTGACGCTCAGATCGACCACTATCTTCTTAGATACATCCGGGTTATGCACGTTCTTGTGCCCAACACGCCGGCCATGCTGAAGTGCGCCGTTCCCGCCCACATTCGGACCTTGGTGCTGATTTCTTGCTTGCAGCACTTTTAACGTCGTCCTCTCATATCACGTTAAACTCGTGCAGCCATCGAAAAGCCACTAACCAGAACAGGGCATAACAGGCTAGTCAAAGGCCGTTGTCTCATCATTTATCCACCCGGTTGTCTTCGGCTTCCGTGTCTTATGACTTTACACATGCTTACGGGCTGAGCCTGACACTATTTCCTTTTACGTACATACCCACATACAACTGCGACACCGCCCCTCGCCGTTTTGAGATCAATCATCTCCTATGCGACCTGATTTATCATCGCGACTTGACACTTCCGCACAACTCGCAAACCACATATCGTTGAGGGCTTGGTTTTGACTCGGTCGGAATCACAATTCGATCCCTCTAGCCTAATATCGGACAGCCTTCTTCTCGCCGCACTGTGGGGGTGGAGAAGACTAGCTGCGGGGTGACTGGCGGTAATCCCTGATCCCCGACAAGGAACAACGTGGTCGGTTATCTCCCAGCCTGTACCAAGGCTTGTTGTGGTTTGATGCCTATCAGTCTCAGTTGGAATAATACTGTCTGCGATTCCTCGGCCTTATCGGCTGGAACCTAGCTCGATTATCCCTCTGTGGCTTGCGCAAGCCTGCGTCTCGGCAAGAAGCGACTAGTGTACAACCAAGGGATGCCCGGTCCAGGTGACTTTGCGTTTACATCGTCGTCATCATCGCGGTCGTCGCTTTTCACATCGCCTTCGGAACATCCTGCGCATCCCCATTATCGTAATCGGACCTCTCACCCCTCGTCATGTGATGCGCCTGGGCCATCACGACTGCGACCTGTGGATATGTCGTTCGGACAGATCTCCTCGTATGATGACGAGGACTCTGACGAGATGTCCAGGGAAGGCGATGAGCATGGTGCTCCGCGCACGGATGTTGACGAGTTTCCGATAGTAGCAACCATCTCAGAATCTCACGATGTCGGCTTGACTCCAACAAATGACGCGGGCTCGAGCGATGCGGGTATCTCCGCCTTCACCGCTGTCTCTCAATACCCCAACGCTTTCGACAACGACTCGAATGCTCTCGCTGTCACAGAAGTGGTTAACGCTGTCATTGGGCGGGAAGAATATCTTCGAGGAGAGGGAAGCCACGTCCTAGCAGCATCAGTTGGCCACTCGTCGTCTCCCCCAGCGGATCTCTATATGTCTGACTCAGAAACGACTGATGTTCTGGGTCATCAAGGTGGAGTGCCTATCGGGCCATACATGACCGGTGGCAGACTGGCTATGGACAGTATCCTGGCGACCGATCCAGCCCTGGGACACCATTTTTCTGCCATCCCCGAAGAAAGCGATGAGGATGATGTGGGGGATTTGATTATGGACTACGAGTCACCAATGCCGCGAGACGGGTTTAGCGTCTCCGACCATGAGGAGGATCCCGACGATATACAGAAGTTCTATCTGGATTATGACGATGACTATTACGAAGAGTACATCGACCGTCCGCGGACACGCGAAGCTACCGCGCAGCTCGCCGATGTCAACTTTAACGATTTCTACCGGGCGTTCGAATATGACCCGCTCCCAATGGTGATGGAAGCAGCACCTACTGGTAATCACGGCGATCACAACAATTTTCCAGACGGCGAGGCGATAGGAGGGGTTCAAGGAATAGATGCCCACCTTCCTGCATCTGTGATCCACGGGACGAGTGAGTACCCATGAATCTGTCTACGGTAGACCGCTTGGCTAATCTTTCGTCTGATGTAGCTCACGAACGGAATCTCAATATCGATCAGTTTATCAACCAGTGGCTCCTGGAATCCACCACGCATTCAACACCTAGTCTCCCGTTAATATCCCCGTTGCTACCGCCGTACCCCATATCCCGAATTCTCGGATGGACACCGCCGGAGAAGATCATCCGGCCGAACAACTACAACAGAGATTTCTACGATATTCAACAGATCCCATGGTGGGAAGCCTTACGAATCAAGCGGTCGGATGCTCGCGAGCTGCGAGACCTCTGGTATACGTCGTATCACAACGTGGACTACCCGCATCTTCCAATGGACGGCAAACTTCCTCAGGAAGAGTTCTATTTTCGAGAGAAGTCAATGCACACCAAGCATCGCGCCTCCATCGAGCACTTCCAGCTGCGGAATCTGATGTCTGTCCCCGCATACAACACTGTCCATTTTTCGCACGAGTCAAAGGTCTACTCGTGGGTTCCGGCGCATGACGACCTGAGTTGCTTGATTGACCTGTCCAAACCCCCAATTCATTCTGGATTCCGCGGCCCTGTGAAGATTTCGACCATGAAATCTGCGCACAATGTCTGCATTGCCGGCGGCTTTACCGGAGAATATGCCCTGCGACCGGCGGGCAAGGAGGGCGCAGGAGTGGAAGGGTATGTGACGACCAATGCCAATGGCATCACCAACCACATTGATATCGTCCCGAGCCGGACAAGTCACGCTCCGATGGGGATATTTGCGTCGAATGACCAGCACCTTCGCGTGCTGGATTGCGAGACTAACACTTTTATTGCGGATCACGAGCTGTCGCGAGCAATCAATTGCACCGCCACATCCCCCGATGGGCGGTTGCGTGTGGTCATCGGGGATTCCCCAGATGCTTGGGTGGTGGAAGCAGACACGGGGCGACCGGTGCATCCGCTTCGTGGTCATCGCGATTTCGGGTTTGCGTGCGCATGGTCGCCGGACATGCGACATATCGCCACAAGCAACCAAGACAAGACTGTGATCATCTGGGATGCGCGCACGTGGCGAATCTTACAAACGATCGAGTCTGACGTAGCAGGATATCGCTCTGTACGATTCTCCCCGGTCGGCGGAGGCCCACGAACGCTGCTGCTGGCCGAACCGGCGGACCGGATCGCCATCGTCAACGCGCAGACGTACCAGAGTCGGCAGGTCCATGATTTATTTGGAGAGATTGGCGGAGCCGACTTTTCGCCGGACGGCAGCACGATCTGGGTTGCTAACACAGACGAACATTTTGGCGGGTTCATGGAGTTTGACCGCCGACAATGGGGCCAGCCGTACGGACCACGGGGACTTCCCAACGAGTGGATACGCGAGGCGGACCTCGACGAGGACGAGCGGTGTGTGCTCAGCGAGCGGGAGCGACAGATGAGGTTCTGGTGGAATCTGAGCGATGAAGAGCACGAGGCATTGCTGCTGTAGTTGCATATGTGGCGTTAGAAATGTGGCGTTAGGAATCTTCGTCTTCTTTAGATCCTGTTCAGCTGGGCTGTGGCTGAGCCTAGTGGGACTTGGGAGGTTATTTGCTTGGTGTTTACAGCGACTATGATACCACAATCGTTCATATATCTCTTCTATCGATTATAGAGTTCAATAGTGGAATTGCTTGAGGAGTACAACGGAAATGATTCAACACGGCCATAATACTACCATATTTGGTCTGTGGCTGAGGGTCCCACTACCCCGCCAGATCAGTTCAACACCCATACGTAACTGGGCCACTGGCACAACCCCTCAGCTGAAACATACAGAGTAAACAAGACCCCCTAGTCCGTAGTATATAAAGCTCCATCCACATCCATCCATCTCATATTCAACCAACCTCATTCCATATAACCGAAAGCGAAAGCAGCCAAAATGACCTTCTCAAACATGATCCAAGACGCCGTCGAAGGCGCCCTATCAGGCCACAGCAACAACAACAGAGACAACAACAGACACGACGACAACAACGAATTCAACCCCGCCGCCCGCTACGCCGAATCCCACGCCAACACCTCGGACACCTCCCTCTTCACCTCCGCCCTCTCCTTCCTAAACGAAAATAAACACCGCCTCTCCTCGGACGAGATAAACGAGCAGGAGATGATCCACGCGCACCAGTCGCTTTACGGCGGCGGCGAGGGCCAAGGTCAGAGACAACACGACGCAAACTCCGTCGGAGCTGGAGCGGCGATGCAAGCGCTTAAGATGTTTACGACTTCGTCGGAAGGGGAGAAGAGCGGGATGGACAAGAATGCGTTTATTGGGATGGCGATGGCTCAGGCGAAGAAGATGTTTGAGGAGAAGGAGGCGAGGGGGGAGGTTGTATGTTTTCCTTTTCTTTTCTTCGAACTTTTGTTGATGGGACTTGGTGTTGGGGTGAGATGAGGACGAGGGCTGACTATAACAGAATGGCGATAAGCAGTCTGCTATCAATACGGCGGCAGAAATGGCGCTCAAGATGTACTTGAAGAGTGGGGGCGGTGGTATGGCTGGGACCGGTGGCCCTGGTGGTGGTTTGTTGCAGCTGGCTAGCAAGTTCCTGTGACGGTTCCATGATTAAGCTGTTGATATGATGCTCGTGGTCTTGATGGTCGTGATATCCATGAGATGTTTATAAATGTTGAATGAAAGTGTGATACTCAACTTATTTAATTGCTATATACGACGCTCTATGTGGTTCGTAGGAAATACCTACATTCAATCATGCCTCCGGCAATCAGTCAATATCAGAGTATGCAAGCGCCAAACAATCTAGGCTCGCTCTTTTGGTATCAAAAAGCCAGACCCGAAAAGAATCACTTGCGAAATCAATATGCGACAACGGAACAATCTAATGAGGCCGAGTGAGGAGAAGTAGAATGAAGGAAACTGCAGGAAGAAAGAATATATGGGGTGCAAGAGTCAAAGTGGGTAATAAAAGCGAAGACAATCACCAGTCGTCATCGTCGTCGTGCTTTCCTTGCATTGCATGCTGTCGCGCTCTCAGCGCCTCTGCAAGTCCACCCGCTAAGCTTGCGTTGGACATACTATTGGGAGTTCCGCGCCCGCTAGCCCCAGAGGAGTCTTGAGAATTCATGCTAACAGCGCTGTCGCGAGGAGCCGGTGGCGGCGCGGGCACTGCCTTGCGCGCCGCCATGTTCGGCCGTTTCGCGGGAGGCGCGGGAGGTGCTGGCTTGGCCTTGGCCGCCGCAGCCGCACCGTTGGTCCTCGGAGCTGCCGGTGGCGGCGGAGGAGGAGCAGGTTTCGGTGTCGGAGCCACTTGCTCTTCGAGATATGCTTCTGGTGTCCACCCCTGCGCCGAAGTCGTCATGTTCATGCACAGCCACCAACCTATCACTCGTCAGTAGACGGTAGGAGAAAATCACTTTGAGACTTACCATTTCCTTCCTTGGAAACAATCTGCACAATCTCACCAGCCTTGATTGACAGCTCGTTGGCTTGCTGGCTATTGAAATCATACAAAACCTTTGCGGTCGGCTTCTTCGGAGCTGGTGCAGCCGCCGGTGGCGGTGGAGGTGGTGCCCTCACGGAAGCTGTCGAACCTGTGCGCGCGTGAGAAGCAGCAACGGCAGCAACAGGCTGAGGGACGGCCCTGGCAGCTGGTTGAGGTGCGGAAGTCTGCATTGCCACTGGCTGCGGCGTGGCACGCGGCAGGGGTTGAGCTGCAGGAGTGGGTCTGGCCGCCAGCTTGGAAGGCCCTCCCCCAGGGCCACCAGGACGAAGTAGCTTTCCTTTCGTGACGGGACGCGCACTGACTTGCTTGGGCCTCGGTGTTGGCTTGGATACCGAGTTGGCAGGCTCGCCAGGACCGGTGTGAATAGTACCACTCTTGTAGCTGTCGTCTCGGGCAACAGCAGGATCCTTGACGACCTTGATGGTAGCCAATTTGCCCGGCTTCTTGTTGTACTCGATGCTGAACCTAGTTAGCTGGGCAAGGCCATACTTGAACAGTGACACTTACTGGTCGGCGATCTTCAGGTTCAATTGTCCGCGCAGAGTGTTGTTCAGGTGGGTGAAGAATTCCGTCTTGAACACGCAGTTGACAAGAGGATCAGGCTCTTGTGGACTGCCAACCACGATTGAAAACCAATCATCTTTCAAGTTAGAGGCACTGATAGCCTTGATGGCGCCGATTGGAATCGTCCTTTCGGACGAGATGACCAGCTGGTTGTTGACAAGGTTTTGCGCTATGATGTATACATGGCGGTTGGTCTGATAGAGTTAGCATCAAGCACAAAGCAAGTGGACAATCAGCTTACCAAGACTAGTATACGAGGAGCAGGCTTGCTGGACCGACCAAACTTGGAAACCAGAACCTCGCCACGGCACGAAAAGAGGATATCTTCTGATCCTGTTAAACAAAGTCAGCCAGCCATCGAGCTGTATTTCCACGTTCCAAGTACTCACCGCTAATGGCTGCACCGCTACGGACCATCTCGCCGGGTCCACCTTTATTGCCTACCCCGACATAATCACCAAGGAATCTGCGCGAACCGAGCAGACTCATCCGGCGACGCTCCTTACGCCCATTGAGAAGCTGATGTCCCTGATCGCGCAGCTTAATGAACTCAAGGCCACCAGTAGTGCGACGCCAGAAGCGCTGAATGCGAATAGCACACTCTGTACGATAGCGAAGATAGTTTCGCCACGCACGCTGGATTCGGATGGCCATATTGTGCCAGTAACGGTCGCGCATCGCTTCCAGAGCAAATAATGTCTCTGGAGTCTTGACAAACACCTTTGTGATTCCCATCTGGTACTCTTCGGCGGGTATGCTGGTATCCTTCAGAATTTGACGAGCTCCAGATTCAGAGTCGCCTGTCCATGTGTAATCGCCTGCATAAGACGTCTTTGGCGATAAAAGGTAGAAACGCTCCACGAACTTGTCGAACGTCTGACGGTAGGCAAAACCAGCACGTCTGATTCGGACGTTTTCCTGCAAACCAAGGTATTTAATCTGATGCAGAACGTTTCCGACGTTGTACTCCTTGGGCGCCTTGTTGTCGTTCGGCTTGATTGTCCGAATATACGAGGGCTGGGCCTTCATCAAGGTTGCCACCAGGTCGTTAGCCGAGGCCTTGATCTTGTCGCTGGCGGTGGGTGGGCGTCTCTTGTCATCCTGATTGACTTGCTCGGGGAAGATGGTATGGACGAATTGGTTGCCGCTTGTTCCGACCAGGTTCAAAAGATCTTTCAGCAACTGATCCTTGTTCTTGTCTGTCATTCCGGCAACGGCGTAGCTGACATCACCAGCGTAATGCTTGACAATAAACTGACCCTGGCGGTTCTCAAAGTTGGGATTTTGGGACAGAAAGTTGAGCCGTCCGACGAACGTGTTGTCCGCAGCGCTGGAATCGGCGTGCGCTGTCGCACAGGCATCGTTTAGGGCGGCAAACACACCAGGCGGCCGCTTGTCTTCGATCAACGAGCACACAACCTTGTTGTCAAAGTATTTGATGGGGGTCCACTGAATCTGCTCGCGAGCGTATTCATCCTGCTCAGCCTTAAGGGTCAATTGGATGAAGATCTGCTGCAACTTCTCGTTGACATAGTTGATACAGAGTTGCTCGAAGGAGTTCTTCTCGAAGATCTCAAAGCCATAAATATCCAGAATACCAATCGAGTTCGCAACCTGTCCTCTGGCGGTCAAGGAGGCGTTGACACGCTGCACAATCCAGTCAAACAGGTTGAAGTAGATTGCTTTGGCCAACGCGTCACGGACGGCAACAGCTTGGACAGTATTGAGTGGAACCTCATAGACTGACCCTCTGCGACCTCCACGAGCAGTTTCCATCACACGAATGGTAAATGCCTTGTTCACCTGAGCAGCATCAACCTCCAGGAGGTATGCGATATAGTCAACCACCGACTGATCCGTAATAGCGGCGTTTCCGGAATCGTCTTCTGCGAATTGAACGTTGCCGATCCACAAGATCGCAGCCAGCATACGAAAGACATTATCCTGCTCACTCTCCGTCATGCCGATCACGCTCATTGCATTTACAGTATCGCGGAACTCAGCAGAATCGTCAATGCCAGGGACGTCATAACATTTCGATCGGCTGGTGTAGAGGTATGCCTGCGGTTGTTGAATACCGAACAGATCTATCGGTCTGTCAGTGGGAGAAGCACTTGGTCAGATCGGAATTCAACTCACCTCTATATTTCTGCGGCGCCGCCTTGGTGAATTGGTAGAAAATATGAAAGTTTCGCTCATTTGTGATTTGTCCTACTACTCTGGATTTCTCGAGTAGGTAGTTGGTGATATTGGCACCGACCGGTTCACCGTTTGCGTTGAACTCCAATTCGAGATATTTCCCAAACCGCGAGGAGTTGTTGTTGCGCAGGGTCTTCGCATTACCGAATGACTCGAGCAACGGGTTGGTAGCTAGCACCATTTCCTTGGTGTGCTGGATGGACGAGTCAGTGCCTCCGGAAACACTGGCGATGTACTGCATAATCCGCTTCGCCGCTTCCGTCTTTCCTGCACCCGACTCTCCTGAGATAATCACGCACTGGTTATCCTTGTAGGACTTCATGTTGTAGTAGGCTGATTCTGCGACCGCGAAGACATGGGGAGGCACTTCGAGTCGATTTTTGCCTCGATAAGACTCGAGAACATTGTCGGTGTAGATACCCACTGCGAAGCGACAACATCAGCGACGCGACTTTCAAAATCGCACATGGCTCGGAGTAAACTCACGGTCTCGGAAAGGGTTGACGGACACCAGCACATGGCCGATATATGTCTATCATCCGAAGAATTCAGTCAGCGCACGCCCTCAGTAGCGCATAAAGTTCGAGGTCCCCTAGTCGGCGGATGATGCTTACATAGATCTCGTCATGTTCAAACCGCAGCTTCAGATTGTCATTGATGGCCTCGTTCGAGATTTTGCTCAACAATGTAAGATCTGAAACACCAATTTCCTTCTTCTTTGTGCTCTCGAAAGTGGCCTTCTTCACCTGAGGCTTGCCCCCCGCTTGTCGCCCATCGCCCACATCGGCAGCCGCCTTGGACCGACCGAAGCCTCGACTCTTCTTCTCTCCGCCAGCAGGACGTCGTGAGTGTCCCTAGAAGTAATCGCGGGTTAGAAAACAATTTCTTTCTGAAGCTGGCTATGTAGGTTAAGCGAGGACATACCATGATTGTTGTTGCCGACTTCCCCGGATATGGCGCCCAGGCGTCAAGATATCTGACCTATCAGTTGAAACGGCAGCGGCAAGTGAGCGTTCAAAAGATAAATGTACGCAAAAGACAGAACGCTCAATCCAAGCAGTGCGCAGAGTCGGTAGAAAGAATGGTGGATGTCAATGTAAGGAAAGGAGGGGGAGAGAGGGGATGAACGATAGTAGGAACTTAGAATATGACGATGGTGTCTTGTGGAGGACTGCACTGGATTCTTACTACTGGTCCTTGATACTACCCGCGCTCTCCTGGATAACTAATAATGGGGCCTGCGCCACACTGGACACACATGTGGCACCGTTGGGTTCCCTTTGTCAGGTCGAAAACGCGCAATCTCCCCTCAGGCTTCGGACTGCTCTTAGTCACCCGGCGGCATTTCCGACTCTTCCCAGGCTAACTTTTTCGAAGTTTGTTCGATTTCTTCGCCGCTCGGGCTTTTAGGGGGCAAATCATTCGTCGTCCCTGGCGCTAAAAATGTCATTGTCTCCAAATTAGGAACTGGAGCACAACCTTGAAAATAGAAGCCTAGCGATATTTCGCCTCAGGCTCTCAAGAAAGTTCGCGATCATCCCTCCTACGTCACTGCTGCATTTAAAGAAAGCTTCTGCCTTCACTTCGGCTGAGATTGCATAATGGGGCTCATTGGCATCTTAATGTGCGTCTCAATGATTTCCGGATATTTATTCGAGGGAAAGATAAGAGAATACTAGAGTTGGCCGCGTTATCGTGGCTAAGACATTGATTTTGTACGCTGGTCAAATAGGTTATATATTTCCCTTGCAGCTCAAGCATTCCTATAGACACGCTTTTGCAACAGCCAACACGTTTGATCCATCATGTCGGCACGGTCTTTAAATCGCACAAGATGCAGGTAGAGAGCAGAGCTTAAGCATTTACTCACAAACGTGATCTTCCTTCCAGAACCGAGCAATATCCGTTCCCACTTGAGTCCCCAGATAGTCATCTAGCTCAAACCTCCCTTCCTGCGTACGGACGGCCTGGCTCAAGGATTTCAGGGACGGAAATAGATCGCTCAGGACATTTGCATCTTGTTCCGGGAGAGAAGGAGAGGACGGAGCTCGCATGAGATGTAGTAAAGACACAGTGTCCGTCAAAGGCCGAGAGAAAGGTGGTACACTCGCGAGACTGCCTATATATTCCTGAACGCAGGTCGTGAAGCACGATGAGTCGGGAATTGGGATCGTGGGCAAATGATCCGGTAGGGATTCAGCGATGCTGTTTGGGCAGAGGACGAATCAGCTGAAGTTCATTCAAGTTCCGAGTTGTCAACTGGCACAAATCTAGAACGATCTATGAAAGAGAAGAGCATGCGTACAGTACTTGTAGAGCCAGGAGTCCTTCGAGGCTATACCTGCCACTTGCACTGCTGAATGGTTCTTCCGTAAGGAGGAAAGCAATGGCGTTTCTGTGAGGGCCTGTTGCCATGCGCGAAAACCTTTTCAATCGAGCGATAATCTCTTGCCTGTTGTCTTGAACAGAAGATTGAGAAAGGAGCAAGACCTTCAGATGATGTGAATTGCCGAGATCAAAATCGAAATCCGACTCTTGCAGATCACGCTCTAGTCCAATCACATTTAGAAGTGACTCAAAGAGCTGAACTGAGGTTGGTGTGCAGACCTTCGAGCATTGGCATAGATGCTGTAATCACCGGGCCCATCACTTTCCAGACGGGACGATTCCCTAGAGAAGACGAAAAGGTCCCTCGAATAGTTGATACGGCAGGATCTGACATCGCAAAAAGCGAACAAGTCTATATTTAAACTGACAGTCAGGATTGGAGAGTATATATACAGGAATGGGGAATGTGCGTTTTGTGAGAGCAGAGAGGGAAGTGGTCCAGTCATGCGACGTCTCCATCCTTCTTCCGCCAGATAATGTATCAGCCCAGCATCTATTACCATAACAGAGGGTATCCTGAAGACAAGACATGCTAATGCAGACATCCAAAAACTCCAAAATCGGAAACTCCATGACAAGAAATATGAGCGAAGATTATTCCAAGGTTATGTGCAAAGCCACACCAAGTCGCATCACTCAATGATTCTTGACTGAGGGCGTCTCATGAGCGATCTTTCTCGCTGGTGGCAGGTCGGATTGAACAGGGACTGATGAATTTGAGGGCGAGCTTGGGTTCGACTGTACGACCGGCTTGGGTTCCTCGACCGGTTTCTGTTCAGTGTTCTGTCCAAACGTGAAGTATGAAGTGATCCGCGACCACCAGTCTAGCTGAGCAAGCTCTTCAGCCTCTTCTTCCTCTTCAACTTCCCACACTTCGCGCGGAAGTATTCTAACCGACGATTTGACTGATTCCCCAGCCTTGACCTTGAGATGTAGGACTTCCTTCTCCAAGGCGACCAGGGCCTTCCGGGCGGCCTTCTCGGACTGCTCCAGTTCGACTAACCTGGCCTCAACATCCTCTCTCCTGGTTGTTTCCTTTCTCCTAGATCTCCATGATTCAAACACGATCAGTCCACCCGCAACGAGAAACAAGAAGGTCTCGCTGATAAAAGTCGCGCCGGATTCAATGGCTTTAGATTCGGACAGCGGTCGAATATGCGGAGTGGGAGCCGGTTTCGCTGCCTCTGAAGCCGCAGCCTTTGCTTTCGCTATGGCCTCCTCTTCGGCTTTGGCTTCTGCTTCCGTCTTTACGGTCGGCGATGTGGGCTTGTGTTTCCGGACTTCGGCTTCGGCGGCTAGGCGCCTTTGAGCTGCAGCATTATCCCGTAGGTTTCCTAGGCGGAGCCGCATGTCAATTCGATGCAAGTTTTGCGCTATGGAGACGCAAATTCGTCTAAAGCGCTCATGTTCGCGAGCCTGGGCTTTGATTTGGTTCTTGGAGGTGTAAGTCAATCAATGGTCTAAAAGATTGGAAGAGGGATCGAAGGGGTAAAGCATACTGCAATCGGCTTTGATAGAGTGCGAATCACAAGAGAAGAGAGCTTCAGAGTAAGAGACATCTTGTCAGCTCTCAATACAGTCAGGGGATGTATTGAGGTAGACCTCCAGGCTACTGCTGCTGTTGATGATGAGCACCGACATGTCCGCCCGCGCTATGTCCGTATCGGGATAGTTTCTGATAACTTGCATTAACTTACCGATGATATCCATGCTTAGCTCAGCAATGCACGTTGTTGCGGCAGTCGGGTGAATGTTTATCGATTACTCCATTAGGCAATCCGTTTTGAATAGTCGATTCCTTCTTCACCATCAGTGTTTGCAGCATCAATATCACCATCATCACTCCCTGCTTCCCCTCCCCCGCCTCTCATCAGCGCTGTCAGTTTGATTGTTGTGGCGTTACATGCATATCATTGTTTCAGAGAGTTATAATTGATCTTATTTTTCTACCTGCGCTTGTTTTTTGGTAAGAAGGCACTCAACCAGAGTCCGAGTTCTTTGTTTCTACGACGGAACGCTGAGACATTGGATGATCCGGTTCCAGACATACCATCCACTCGACAGACATACTGACAAAATTGAACCATAGTACCAAAAGCACCTCATCTATTATACCCCTTTTCGTCCGTCTTGCATCGATTGTCTATATTGTAGTGATACTTTTATGACCTCGACAAATATCGCGTTCAACCTTGACTGCTAGCACGATTGCTCTCCAATGCGCAAATTGATGCCCACTTACAGCAAGGAATCCGACCGAAGGACTGGAACTGAAGATGGAAGCATTGTCGCCGCGATCGGCGAACCACTTGATCAGACCTAAAGTCAGCATGGAGAGAAAAGTCCTGGACAAGAATGCCGCCGCCAGCGGAGCGGCGCAAAAAGCCGCTTCGTCGAGAATTCATGCGCCTCCACCACCATCGCTGGTTGTAGAGCCCGTGGAAGGGGGTGAGCGATATTCCACTGGCGCTTTTCTCGGAAAAGGAGGTTTCGCAGTCTGCTACGAAGGAACGCTACTGCGTAATGGAAGGGTTTTTGCGATGAAGGTGGTGAGGTCTGAGATGGCGCAGAGAAAGATGCAGGAGAAGGTATGTCTCGAGTCGCATCCGCCTGCATTGGGGGTGCTTTTTCAATCCTTTGCTAATCAGAACCTTTTACAGTTCCGCACCGAACTTCAAATACATTCGAAAATGCGGCATCCCCACATCGTCGAATTTCACCGTGCCTTTGCATTTGACAAATGCATCTATGTGGTCTTGGAGCTGTGTCCGAACGGCTCAGTAATGGACATGGTGAGGAAAAGGAAATGCCTCAGCTTGCCCGAAGTGCGACGATTCATGATACAACTTTGCGGTGCGGTCAAGTATCTACACAAGAGGAGTGTGGCGCATCGTGATCTGAAAATGGGAAATTTGTTCTTGGATCGAAATATGGACATCAAAGTGGGCGATTTCGGGCTGGCAGCGATGATAATCTCTGAGAAGGACGAGAAAAGGAGGAAAACGCTGTGTGGGACACCGAACTATATTGCTCCAGAGGTTCTTGATAAGAGTAAGGGTGGACACACCCAGAAGGTTGATATTTGGTCGTTGGGTATAATATGGTAAGCAAGACTGAAGCCATGACACGCATAGGGCTCCCCACTGACATATATTCAAGCTTTGCGATGCTTACCGGTTATCCGCCCTTTCAGTCTAAAACACAGGAGGAAATATACAAGAAAGTCAGGAATTTGAGTTATGTTTGGCCCACTGGTCCTCAGTGCGCGAATCACATCCCGGACGAGGCCAAATCTTTGGTCAGCTCTTGTCTCAATCTCTCAGAGAACGAGCGGCCTGACCCAGACGACATTGTGGAACATGCATTTTTCAATATGTACGATGGATGTATTCCCCGACGACTGGACGCAACTTGCACCGTCTCGACACCGATCTGGTTGAGGTCGGATGAGCCTCGTGGCGATCGCATGATGCTCGGTCATAGCCTGGAGTATGACGAGAAGCTTTCAGGCTACATAGAGCATGTCGATGACCCGACACAGCGATACCTCATCTGCAGGGCGGCATTCTACAGTCTCTGTGGAGTCGGACGTAAACCGGATGGGACAGCACGCAAGTCTGTTGGCAAAAACTGTTCAAAATCTGCGTTTGCGGAGTGTCTGTCTGAGGAGGAAAAGGGACTGCAGCCGGTTATGCCGCTGCCGGAAGACATGGTCTACAGATACCCTAGTGACCCCGATGGGGACTGGAGCACGCCCACTCCTGGCTTTGCACTTTGCAAGGACGACTCGTCATTGGACAGTACGAGGTCCTCTGGTAAGCGTACTATATCCATGCGCAGTAATGCCTCTCTTTCCAGGACCCAGGCCGCTCTTGCTGCAGCTCAGCAGCGACGGAAAGAACCGCAGAGTCATGCTGCAACACTCCGACAACAGGCAATGGGTGCTCGAAACTCGGTCAGGAAGATTGCAGCTATTTGTGATTCACCAGCAGTAGAACCCGAGTCTGCTGCTCATGTCGTGCCGACCGGCGGACTGGCGGAAAGACCCATACGCGTGCGACGCGGAGTGGCAGTCTCCTACTCGGGTTCAATGCGTGATTTGGAAAGAAACACTGCGCCGTCCAACGGTGGACCTGGGATGCTGACCGTGGGTAAAACGCGGTCGCAGTCTCGACGACTAGAAGCAGCAAGCAACGAAGCGCTTTCCGCTCCCGTCGAGGCCAAAGAGCGATCTGTGTCCACAGCGCTGGACAATCTACCTACGAGGTTACGCCAAAGCTCTGCACGCTCAGTCCCAAGGGAAGAAGCAGTCCAATCTTCCAAGCCGAAGAAGGTAGACGGAGAAGGCCTGCCGAAGGAAGTGCCAAACGGAGATGGCCGTCTGCGAACAGAAGCCGCCGTAAGCCGTTCCAGTAGCAAGGCATCCTCCACGTCAAGCAGTAAGCGCTCGACATTAGGACTGTATCCACTCTTTCACCCGGACGATCCCTGCGAGATGATGCCAAGGACATCTCTCGAGGACGTCAACACCGACCTCCGACTGATGCTTTCTAACCTGATGCCTCCAACATCTAGTCGCCGGCGCGTAAGCTCGAGAAGGGCACCCCATGCATACGTCATCAAATGGGTAGACTACACTAATCGCTACGGCATCGGATATGTCCTGGATGATGGTAGTGTGGGATGCGTGTTCAAAGCAGAGAACGGCCAGCCGGCCAGTGGAGTTCTGCTACGGGATGGAGAGAGGCATATCCGTCGCAAAGCCCGTAGCCTAAACAAGGCCAAGGATGGAGCCTCTACCTACTCCGAGGCTGATCAGCTCGTGCCTCGGAACGGCAGGCCGGTGGAGTTCTATGAGAACTGCGAAAACACTTCGTTAGGTGGTGTGACGGGCATCCGACGTGCGCTCATTCCCCCCTCTGTTTTCGAGGTGAAGCCCTCCTCCGATGGCTCCACTGGCAGTGGAATCAAGGTTCGCACAAACTCCGGTTTTGAACGCGCGCGTGCCGATGCAGAGAAGATCAAACGGGTGAAGCTGGTTGATCAATTCGGCAAGTATATGATTGGATCCTTGGGCAGACATGACGACGATGAAGTTTCGGAAGACGACAAACCAACAGACGGCCTTGGCCAGTTTATCAAGTTCTACCAGAGATTGGGCAACGTCGGTGTCTGGGGGTTTGGCGACGGTGCTTTCCAGGTTTGTAGCCACCTTTGCCGCCTGATAAAATATTATACACGATCTAATCATGCTCTGGAATAGTTCAATTTCCCCGACCACACAAAGCTCGTCATATCGCCTGGTCGTACAAGAGCCTCCTCACCCTGGATCGACTTCTATCATCTCTCCCCTTCTGCGGCGCGGTACCTAAGCGCGAAAGGAAAGATGCACCCGTCCGGGTTTGACACTCGAGCCGTCGCTTCAGACGAGGCCACGGCATTCCTCAGCATTGCACATGGCAGCACGGTGAGTTCTGTGGATGAGCGCATTCGCGATGTTCTGGAAGCCAACTTTTTCCTGGAGAAGATCAGCTTTATCAGGGAAGTCATGAACAGCTGGGTTAAGCATGGGCGCTTGGGAGGTCAACGCTCGCGAGATCAGAATTCAACTGACACTCCCAAGGTGCTTTGGGAGGGCACTCAGGAACAGGCGCAAGTTGGAGGAGGCAAGTTTGTCTGGGTGACCGTCGGGGCTCCTGGAGGGGATGGCGAGTATCGATCCGTTTCTCTGAAGGAGAGAGAATCAGAAGGAAGAGAGAATGATCCGGAAGTCGAGTCTCTACGAGAGCGACTGCGAGCATTATGCGCGAAGGCGTAGGTTCTGCAACCTTTCCAGACAACTTACGATGTTACGATTTTGCGACTTGTGTTTTCCGTTGGCTCAAAATTCAAGCATGAGCCATTACCGATACTCCTTTGTGATATCCAACAATAGCGCCGAGTGTTTGTATAAAGCTTCATAGCTTCGTTCTGTCAATTAGCATTGAACACAATCTGCTGTTAGTCTTTTTGATAACAATGACTCCAATGTACTGATACCCTGTCATGGGGAAGTGACCTCTTGCATTGCGTACATGTTTCCTTTCTGGTCTGATTCCAACCGCACGCCGTTAGCGAGTGTATGCGATCAAAGTAGTGCTCATGAGCCCAGCTGCCATGAGCGATCGTCGTGCGGAGCTGAACCATCCGCTTGGACACTGAGAGTCGCATTTCACCTCGACCATGATAGGCTAGTGGAAACAATCTCGGAGTATCTTCAGAGCCTCTTTTGACTGATTCCATTCGCTACGCACTCCGTTCAAGTATGTCATGTAGTACAGGTGTCCGCCGTGCGGGGTTAGAGCCCCTCTGTCCTCAAGCTGATGGCAGCGACATCTAGCATTCATCAATTTGCCTTTTTGAGCTTACTGAGTTCTGCTTGTGACCATCGTTGACAAAATGGCCCCCGTCTCCTTGTCCGAGATGCAGAATCCCTCATGTCTCCTCTACGGCCCGTTCGACGCTCGATTCGAAGACCGACCCATCCCGCAAATCGAGGACCCCTCCGACGTGATCATACGCATCGCCTACACAGGCGTCTGCGGAAGCGACGTACGCACATCCCTCCCTTTCTAGCCATAAACCCAATCTAACCACAACCGCAGGTCCATTTCTGGCTCCACGGCGGCGTCAAACGCCTCGTGTCCCCGGAGCAACCGATCGTCATGGGCCACGAGGCGTCCGGTATTGTCCACGCCGTTGGATCCGCGGTTTCCACCCTCCAGCCTGGAGACCATGTTGCCATTGAACCGGGATACCCGTGCACCGGTGCCCGTGCTGCAAAAGCGGGCGGTATAACCTCTGCCCGCGGATGAAGTTCGCGGCGGCCCCGCCGAGCTGCCATGGTACGTTGACGAAGTTCTTCCGTCTGCCGGAGGACTACTGCTACAAGATCCCTCCGGGCACGTTGGGGCTAGATGAAGCGGTGCTGATGGAGCCGCTGGCGGTGGCGGTGCACTCGGTGCGGCAGGTGGGTGTGCAGCCTGGGGATCGGGTGGTTGTGTTTGGAGCGGGAACGGTGGGTTTGCTCTGTGCGGCGGTGGCGAGGGAGTTCGGGGCGAGGACGGTCATCGCGGTCGGTGTTAACGAGGCGAAGCTGCGATTTGCGCGGTCGTTCCTTGCGACAATGAGCGGGGAGATGGTCTTGGGGACGTTTGTGCCTGATGCGGCTAAGTCTGCGGAGGAGAATGCTGTTGCGTTGCTGGGGGAGTATGACCGCGCGGAGCACCGGTGCGATGAGGTACCCGGTTTTGATGTCGCGATTGAGGCGACGGGTGCGGAGCCTTGCATTCAAATGGGGATTGAGGTGCTTCGGGTTGGGGGCGCGTTTATCCAGACGGGGCTTGGGAAGCGGAACGTGAGTTTTCCTATCTGCACGGTTGCGGAGAGGGAGATTGTGGTGAAGGGATGCTTTCGGTATGGGCCTGGGGATTTCGGGATGGGGCTGCGGTTTGCGGTTGAGGGGAGGATTCCTGTCAAGCGGTTTATTACCAGGGTGTTGCCTTTTGAGAGGGCGACGGAGGCGTGGAAGACGACGAGACAGGGAGAGGGTATTAAGACGTTGATTGAGGTCAGTCGCTCCAGTGAGGTTTGTTCCATTCCATCAAGTCGTTGAATGGTTTGTCACTGCAACATCCGGGATCATCAAGAGTTTCATAGCATAGATCCAATATAGCGCTTCACCATGTCTGATTCATATGTATATCGGCAGTCATTCAGTCTTCGCTCGAAGCAAGCGTGCATTCCTCCTCATCTCAACATCACCCTGAGCAAGCCATCGACTCGCTTCTACTAATTGTACGACATTCACATATAGCTTGAAGAGCATGAAGGGCGATGAGAGGGTAAGCAACAACCGCGGCATGGAACGGTCAATCTTATTAGCACTAGATTAGATGTCAGCACAAATGTCCTAATGTAGTCAAGCTGTACCTACCGAGCCAATTCCATAGCCCCAGCACTCCAAGGCGATCCCCAGATCTGGGATGCTGTTGCAAAGTTTGCTATATTGTTCAATGGCAAAGAAAACGAAAGTAGATATAACGCAATGAAAAAGAGCTCGTTCATAGCGCATACGGTAAACAGAACTTTCTGCGCACATGTCAATTCTAACACTTCCATTCAAGAAGGGCGATGCGATGCACGAACAGAATCGGAGTAATAAGCCCTCATAACCCAAGGCCGACTCTTACCCATATCCTTGTGACTCTGGCGCCGTCCGCCCATTGCAAGGGTGGCATACATATGGACGTAGTGGCTTGAATAGTCCAAGCTAATCAGGGCCTGAAAGACTATGCTCCATCTCGGAAACGCGGTTGCGAGAAATACCAGCAGGCAGGTTGTTGTGCATCGATCGGTGATTATGTCCAGGACTGCGCCGAAGCGTGTTGACTGTCCGAGGTGTCGAGCGAATCTCAGGGGATGCATTCAAAACGCCCGATTGCATTAGCTTGTCGCTAAATGCAAGGAAGCTTTCCGTCATGGTCTCAATCACGGACTCCATTCCAGCGATACGAGGGAACAGGTTCGTGGGTGATAAGGCGTGTAATAGAGTGAGGCAATAGCGAGAACGACTCGTGTGTAACCGTAATCAGTGTTAGACAACTCTGGTCTTCATGGCTTGAAAGGGCTCATACCAATCAAGTTGGGGATAAAAAGGAAAACATTCTGTTCCCTTTCATATACAGCTTTTTGATCTTCAAAATGGGTGGACATAGTGTTTAACCGGTTGCTTTGATGAGCCCTGGGCAATTATTGATTCTGAATAAAGATTGTTCATTTACCAATTTATAAAGATGCCTAGATTGATCATGTGTCTCGGTTGCAAACTGAGAGAGACTAGACAGGGATCAGGGTTACTGGCCACTGTTAGAAGCTGCCAGATCAACACCTTTCTTCTTTTCATCCTCGGCTGATATTTGGAGTCGTTACGTCCTCCGAGCGTGTCTCTGTATTAGTTCCACATTCTGGCTCCCAGAGCAATGAGCATATACGATCTGTATCATCTCTAGTAGGTAACGTTGTCCTCCCACTGACATCCAGCCAGGCTATCATCGTGACGGTGTCTTTTGACTTCCAATTGCATGAAGAACAGAATGCAAGCAGATGGTTCAGTCCAAGGTTGATCAATCAGTCTACAATAATCTACCAGAATGACGCCGGATAAGTACCCTAGCACTTATCCCATCTATGCAATGTCGTCTATACCTTAACCAACACTCTCTAAACACGCAAACACGCAAACAGTATCCACAAACCACTGGAATAATCATCTCGCAGCCCTCAGCATATACCCCTGCACATACCCACCCCCAACCTCCCTCTCCTCCAC
>JACBAD010001908.1:0-41381 GCA_014281905.1 Aspergillus hiratsukae | reverse complement strand
GAATACTACCCATTCGGGAATAGTTCCCGGGGCCGAAGCCGCCCAAAACAGCTACCAGAATCGCCCGATTCGGCGTCTTCGGCCCCTAAAGCTAGATTCTATATGCAATATGTCAACCTCTTATTCCAACTCCAACTTGAGTAGCCCCAGGTATGGGTACAATTTTGTGGTCGCGACCACCCAGATCAGCATTAATGCCATCCTCCTGGAGTTTCTCAGCCAAATCACAGAACCCACGGTAACCGCCTGTTATGTGTATGACAAGAAATTCTCTTCCACTATTCCCATTGACTACAACACCTTCATTCAGGAGGCGAACGGGACAGATCCGTTCAACGTGCCAGATGGCTCTGATTCCCAGAAGGACCAGGACCTGATTAACTTGCAAAATGTCCAATTTGTGGGCGCTTTTCGGGCGACAGTAGGCTTGCCATCTGGTGTGTATCCTGCAGATCTGCCGGACTTAGTAACTCTTGGAGCCGACACCTCCCAAGTACTATTCAACCTTCTCTGTTCCGACTTCACGGTGGTCGGGTTTGGGGGTTCATACTATGACCCTGATTGGCTGAATCAATCGCAAACATCTGAAGCACTATGGACATTTGCTTCCCAAGTCGATATGCGCTCTCAACCGTCGACCAGGACGCATACAGCAAGCTGCCTCCAGCCGTGCAAAACGAGCTGAAAAATCTCTCTGGAACCGCGTTCAGCGTGCAGCAATTGCTCTTCGATTTGGACAATGCGGGATTGTCGTCCACCCCGAGTATTCCCAATATCCCCGCAGGCTCGGCAGTACGACTTACTTGAAAGCACCTTCATCAGCCAATACTTCACCCAGATGTAGAGCTCGGGGCAGCCACTTCTAGGCGTCAGTGTAGTCCAGCAGACTCCGCCCACGGCTAGCCTCAACCTGACTGACCTCAACTTCGCGGTCTCCCCGTACGTGGACCAGAACGGGCAGCCCTACTCCAATCCCACCGATGCACAGAAACAGATGGCCACCCTCAACTACCTATGCGCCATCAACAACAACAACCTACCCCCGGCGGTGCAATTTAGCTGGAACTGGGTCGACATTAGCGATCAAAGCAATTTCGACGGCGTCGTCTCGGTCAACTGCAACGATTTCGCCGCGTACTTGGCCGTGCCCATGGCCGCATACGCCAGCCAGTACTGCATCCAACCCACTTGTCACGTGGACCAAAATTTCAGTGTACTCGGCGATTATCTCACTTTCTCGTGCTCGTTGCGAAATAATAACTCTCCCTAAGTGACGACCGTCTCGTCAGGCGACAATGTCATGAGCATGTCCTATACTGCCACCGATTCCGCTTCGAATTCCGTCGAACATGATAGTGGCTCGCTGGAAATCACAGCGACATATACGATGAGCATGTCCTTCTCGGGCACTCAGGTGACCATCACGCAGCAGCAGGTCATCTACGTCGATATTGAAAGACAAGCAACACGAGGCTGTGATGGGAACATGGTTGGCACAACAATCACAGATACTTACGACCTCTATGTTGATGGTGATGGAAATCTGGGTTGTTCCTGCACTTCACAGACAGTGATAAACCCGACTTTCCCTCCGATCAGCAATGCCAGGAACTTCTTTACAGGTCTGGGGGATATTTCTCAAACAATCCAAGGTGCAATTCAAAATTTTCAAGGAGGGCAGTTGAGCGATATGCCCCTGGCTCCGTTCCAGAAGTTTGTTTTTCCGGGTGGCAATACATTTGCATTTAAGAATGTGCAGTTCTCCAATAATCAGGATCTTGTCACAGCGATTACATATCAGGATCCAAGCGGCTCTGTCGCTGTCGTGCCCAAACCGTCCAAACTGAAGACGTCACCGAGGAACCTTTACATTAAAAGTATCTATGATGACGAGCAAGCCAGAGCAAAACATCAGAAAAAGGAGACATATGTTTCATCCCATTCAGAAGAAACAAGGCGCGCGGAAATACGTTAGTTGGAAGATTGTAGGGCAGAGTCCAAGATCATACCAGTTTTCTCTATTCAAAGCCCGGGTCCACACGGCGAGCCAATTCCGTATAAAATCAGACTCATTCCAAATCAACACGGTTTGCGTCTTGTGCATTCTAGAACACAATTCCATAGTGTTACTATGAGATACTGCCTGTGGTGTCTTTAACACTATACACTGGGGCCTTGTAATGGTACCTGTGAAGCACTCGAAGCATCTACACTCGCATTTGTTGGCCATAATTGGGGCCTTTTTTGAGCATCAAGAGAAGAGTATCCTAGGGCATCCCACAAAGAGGTTCTAGATATGGTACACTACGTGAGGAGCTCTCAATTCACGCTGATAGATATTCACCCAGGGATTTTGCGACCCGCCCTGATGTCTTGTTTAAACGGATTTACCTTCAAAGTTGTTTTCTGCGGCTCTCGTTCCGTACAGGGCATATAGCCATTCGCGTACTATCTCTCTGGCTCAACGACTGCGGCATGAACTACCCAGAAAATGCGGAAGGCAAGTACCGTGACGCGAGCCTTTACGAAGGGATACTAGGTAGTCACTTACGTGCACAGATCCTTGACTGCACCTATATATTTTATGGGCTTGGGCAGCTGGAATAAACTGTGCTTTCGAAAATCTGGATCAGCCCATTGAAATTCTGAGCCCAGTGAGTGGCATCAACTACTTACTGACCTCATCGAGCTCATCTGCACTAATGATGGTTCCATGGATCATGCGCATATGCCATGAAGCGGAGCACAAAGTACACCAGAAAGTTAGAAAATTAGGCCTGGACCAATCGAGATGCAGGCGGTTGCTAGTGGTAGCTGGCAAGCATCCCCAGGTATGGCAGAATTATAAGGGTTGTGGATGAACAAAAGCAAGCCATGCCTCCGAGGACAGAGAAGGGCAGATACAGTACAGTATAGGCATTTCACAGAACTAGCAAGTCGCGTGACCGCATAGATCCGACATACTCGAATGTAATCTATGCATTATACATATACATATATATAGTACAACTTCATATATATAATCCCACTCCAGATAACCAAAAACTTCAATTTGGGGTGGTGAGGAAAGAGTCGCACCACTACTGCGGCAACTCCTCAATCCTCACCATCAATCCAGGCGGAACCTCTACCTCGTAAAGTTCCTCGACAGTCATATCGTCGGGTGCCTCGACACTATACCAACTTAGTATTGCTGTGGAAAGGCGTTTCCGGGGAATCCTACGTCAAGTACTGCACCGGGGGAGAGGTATCGCTGTGTTCAAAGGCGTCAGGGAAGACGAGATCTTCGCCTTCGTAGATTTCCCGGAGACTGTCACGGTTAGTACGGGCTTCAACTAGGGATGAGTAACGCACTGTTCTGCAAGGGTTTTGCCGTCCCCGAAGCGGGCATGGGCTTGTTCGTTGGAGAAGTAGACGTCGAAGCTCTGGAGACGGTCAGCGAGGTTTCATAGTCGACGGCGGTGCTTGACTGACAAGGTCCTTGGTCATTGTGGCGGTTAGTGTATGTAGCAGAAGATATTGATTGTTCGCTGTAGAAGGGGCTCATCAAGAGAGACGCGACCGCAGGAATGGCCTTTTATAGCTATCTTTCAACCCCGCAAAAAGTGGACGGATACAGACATGCAGTGGTCATTGCGTCTGGAGACGATGCGGATAAGTGGATTGACCAGGTATGCAATCAGATGGTTGACCATATTCTGTGTATTGTGTTGATTGGATGTGAGGTTCAGTGGTGAGATCATTGATACTTCATGGAGATGGGCGATGTCTTGTATTGGTCAATGGACAGTCATTGACTTTGCGGGGAAGACTGAGTCGGGGATGATCCATGGGTGAATTTCAACGAGTCATAGGCTCAAACAGAAGGCTATTGACCTGGTTAAAATAGACACATCTATATAATTGTAATACACGATTTGAGAAGGTTGACTCCATGTTATCCTGGAAAAGTAAATCATTTCATGAATGTAGTAGGGGGGTGTTTAGTGGCACAATCGTCTCTTCCCCATTGCCAGTCATCTACTTCGTAGAGATTGTTCGAACAGATTGAGATAAGATCAAGAAAAACAACTTAGTGCGCACGACTGCCATTCTCCACCATCTTCCAGTATATAGGAGCGGAGAGTTTCCTGAGCTTCTTTCCAAAGAGGACCATGAGTAGAAAGCTTCCGGTACAGGCCAGAGCAACCATGGAAACCGCGATGAAGCAGTTTTGCAATCCCGACCTATTGATCCAGGGGTTAATAGCGTAGCTGAATCCAAACCCCAACGAGTTACGGATAATGATCACAGACACCATACTCTCCCCGGAGATCTCCTTGAAGCAGTCGATGCTATAGGACAGCGAAATCGAACCGCCGCAGACGACTCCGAAAGTAAGTATACCAAGGCCGACAATGAGGCCCATGTAATGAATATTCTTGGCAGCACCGACGCCCCAGAGAATCAGTCCGGCCGAGGCCATAAGGCCGGAGAATAGCAGCGGCCACAGGCGCTGCTCCGGCTCCCGAACTCCATTGTTCCGTCTTGCGAGTCGAAGCATGAGCTTATCCGCAACAAGACCAGACCAGAGCGATGCCAGACCTGCACCGACGAATGGAGAGAGATACGCAACTCCCACCATACTGGAAGAAAAGTTGTACGGCGCGCTACTTAGGATGGACGAGGTGGTTGCGTTTAGAACGTTATACCAGGACAGGTTGGTCCCGTAGAGAAGGCCAGCCCAAAAAACGCTGGGGAAGAAGAGGATAATTTTCAGAGGATTCAAGAACTCTTTGAGAATCTTTCGAGGAGTTGGCCGGCCAGGCAGAAGGCGGAACAATGACAGTTTCTGGACATAGTTGAGTGGTGCCAGAAAGGCTGGATCGACCTGGGTGTCCAACACGCAAGTGCCAACGTCAAGGTCGGCGGCCTTCTTGTCGCTAGTTTCAGTCACACAGTCGGGCGTGTGTAACTCGCTGGCCGCACGTTCCACTGTTCCCAGTGCCTCGGCCTGTCTGAAGTAGATGGTGTCTTCCATGAAGAAGAAGAGAATCACGGCGGATCCAGCCAGCCACAGGGCGCCGAAGTACATCACCCAGCGCCATCCGACGCCATTGTTGATGAAACCAGCGAAAAAGGGGGCAAGGAAGTTGCTTCCAAACAACAGGAATGCATAGTATCCCATGAATGTGCCACGTTCGTGGGCGAAAAACAGGTCAGGAACTGAGATCTCCGGCAACGACTCCACTGGGGCCGAACAGATGCCGAGGAGGATACGGTGAGCATACCAGACATGGGACGAATGGGAGTAGGCGGTCCAGATCATGGGCCCAATGGCCAGGATACAGGACGTAATGTAAACTCCGCGACGGCCATAAGCAAGAGCGATCGGTTGCCAGATAAGGCAGCTCCATCCGAGGAAGAGAAACATCAGACCGGTGCCCAAATTGAGATCTGAGATGGAGATGCCCGTTTCATCTGAAATCGGGGTGAGGACCGAGTACTGGACAGCAGTTGCAATTCCTATTGCAACCACATAGACGTAGACCATGGAGATGGCGAGGAGCTTGCGGGGCCGGCTCCAGTTGAGAGGATCCTCGGGGTCAGCACTTGGGCGCGGATTCAGGACAACTTGTCTGTTTCCGTCATGATCCATGTCACCGGCGACGTCCACCAGGTAGATGGTGCCGGGGACCATTTCACGGTCGACCTCGGATGCTGCCATGTCAAGGTTGAGGCTGTTTGTTCATATAAAGAAATAGTATAGTGTATTGCGATTCCACCTGCAGAAGCACATTTAACTCCGTAACAGAAAGGGTGAAGAATCTTTCACTTATATAGCCGTCTGATCTCTCCATGTCGAGGTGCTGTCATCAGGACTGACTGATAGATAGATGATAGGTTCTATTCGGGACGGTTGGAATAGAAGTTCACCTTATCGAGTGATCGATCTATGTGTCCATATTCTTGGGATGACTCCGAATGCTCTATTGGCTTCACTTGGAGATTGGATTTACCGTTTTAGGCGAATGGAGCATCATATCTGTGGGGTAATGGGGTATCTTGGTCGAGATTAAGCCGGCATAACGGTTATAACCACCGCGCAATCAGCATTTGTCCTATCATTATCTACATTCTGTAACGTCGGGAAGGTGCCGACTTAACCCTAATCTAAGATAAGTAACTAATTCTTACGAAAAAGGAAGGTGGTCTTAAGGCTCCTGATAACAACGACGACTCTATCGGCCGAGACTTATCCCCTTGGACCAGAAAGAGGAATTGGTCCTTATTCTACCCCAAAGATATAGATAATTAAGCTTTATTATCTATAGAATGATCGGACAAATGCGGAGAACCTGAAAATGCATATCATCATCATCATGCCCATCTCCGTTCTGTGATAAGAAAACTTATACACAGCTTCAGGTATAGCATTGCAACCTAAGAGTAACTTAACCGCCATGTTTGACATGAATCGGCCATGGCAAGAAATCGCCGACGAACAGCAGAGGCTCAGAGACTCTCAGATTCCCAGGGAATGGCTTCTCAAAGACCTTCCGCCGACCACAGTCACCAATGTGATGGACGTGCCCTATACATGCGGCATCATGACCCCTGAAGAACTCGCATTGACAGAGAAGGATGCGACCGAGCTACTGGGAATGATTGCCACCGGCGAACTGAAGAGTGCTGAGGTCACATTAGCCTTCTGCAAGCGCGCAGCAATCGCTCAACAACTGGTAACTAACCGGAACTGCTTTTTTTCTGTTCTTGGGGTAACCGACTGACGCATCTTCTTCCGTCAGGTCAACTGCTTGACGTCAATCTATTTCGACGAGGCACTAGAGAGAGCAAAAGAGCTCGATCTTTACTTTGAAACACACGGAAAGACAGTCGGGCCATACCACGGGCTGCCTATTTCTATCAAAGATCAGTTCAATGTCAAGGGCAAAGTCTCATCCTCAGGTTATCTGGCATGGATCAACAACGTCGCTGAGGAAGACGCGAAAGTAGTCAAGATCGTACGGGATGCTGGAGCGGTATTCTTTTGCAAGACCAATAATCCTCAGACCCTGATGCATCTGGAGACCAATTCGAACGGTTCGTTTTCCTCTAGGGTTGTAATATCAGTGAGAACTGACCAGCAGAACTACAGTACACGGACGCACCCTGAATCCCTACAATCGCAATCTGACTGCTGGCGGTTCCTCGGGTGGTGAGGGTGCTCTCGTTGCTTTCCGCGGCTCTCCCATGGGTCTTACTACGGATGGAGGCGGCAGTACTCGCGTTCCTGCAGCGAATAATGGCTTGTTCGGCCATAAGCCATCATCCAACCGAGTCCCTCTGGCCGGCTGTACATTGACAATGAGAGGCTGTGACTCCTTCCCCGTTGTCGCAGCGCCCGTCACTCGAAGCGCCCGGGATATTGAGTACTTTATGAAAGTCGTTCTGGGGTCCGAGCCTTGGAAAACAGAGCCGGAACTGGTTCCCCTTCCCTGGCGCCCAACCGAGCTGCCTTTAAAGATCAAGATCGGTATCTACAGTGACGACGGCGTCGTACGTCCGCACCCACCCATCACGCATGCAATTTCCGTCCTAAAGGAAAAATTGTCCAACTTGAGCAACGTTGAAGTGGTAGAGTGGACCCCTTGGAAGCATGACGAAGGATACGATATCATCCGCCAGCTCTACTTTCAAGACGGCGGGAAGGAGAACTTGGATATCATGGCTTCGACGGGCGAACCTATTCTACCACTGTCGGAATGGATCTTCAAGCCATCCCACACCAAGCCTCGCACGATCCAAGAAGGCTGGGAATTACAATACAAGCGGGACACCTTCCGACGTACGTTGACCTTACCCAACCCTTGTAGGAAAGACTAACCCTAATCTAGGAGCTTACCTTGAAAACTGGAACTCACATCCCGATGCACCAGACTTCATCGTTGGCCCTGTTGGACCGTCCGCAGCTCCTCGACACGACACCGCCAAGTACTGGGGATACAGTGCCATCTTCAATTTACTTGACTACCCGGCCTGCACCTTTCCCACTGGCTTGGTCTGCGATCCCAAGGTACATCCCTTGGACACAACATACAGACCACGAGACAACGAATTTGACGGATACAACTGGGGCAACTACGACGCGGAGATCTTTCAGGGAGCCCCGATTTCTCTGCAGGTGACAGGACGGAAATGGGACTGCGAGCGGGTTCTGAAAGCTGCTGACTTTCTGTCTAAAGTAATGGCTAGTTGATTTACCCTTGACGGACGAAGGAATGTATGAATTGGGAAGTACATAGAGACAGATATACCAATCACAAGTGAACAAGTCTATTGAGGATTGAATCTATACTAGCAGTTTAACTATTTCATCTATCGGTCTGCACGCAGGGAAATAATGAGGCTGGATAGCTCGATAAGGGGTGGCTCAACGACCAGTACGTGGGGGTCCCCCGCGGGGTCCATGAATGGAGCCCATGTGTGTGGAAAAAGGTTACTAGCTCTTCCGCTCGCTCGATTGCTACATGGTTAAGGTTATTGAAGGCTGGGAACATCGCCAAGCGCAAGGAAGCGAGAGAAACAGATCACATAGCGAAAGCTTGACTTCCTTGACTGTTGGTTAAGGGCTACGACTCAGTGACCTATAACCAGATCTACTTTAGGATCATCGACGGTCTATACAGTGTGATAGCTAAGGGCGAGACGAAGGGCGATAGCCTAGTCCCTATCAACTAGTCTACGTTCCGCTAGCTCTGCCACTTAGCCGTTAATCCTAAGCTCGATATATTCCTGTAGCAGTCAGTAATAACTGTGGCTTTAGCTTATTCTTTTCCCGTACCGTCGAGGATCGGGCTATAGATCTCCTAACTAACTATATAGCTATTGCGCGCTACCTAGCATACGACTATCCCTAGCTCGGTTTGATCCTATACTTACTCTAGACGGAGGGCACTCTCGCTAGTCAGTAGAGATATTCCTCACTACGCTAGGCGTATACTTCTAAGTTATCCGCGTAGGTCTATTACTTAAGGCGCGGTCTATAGCGATCTAGTAGTTTACTAACCTAGAGAGTACCCGAAGTATTTTGTTTGTTTATAAAGAAGTTGTTGACAATGCCGTCACGATGATACTACTTACAACTGCCCGCATCTTGACTATGTTCAAGGCTTCAAGCAATGGTGATCACCCAATCAGATTCAATCATTCTAAGCTTTATGAATTAGACAATCTATCTCTCCATGTAGTCCGTTCAGCTGCAACTAAAATCAATAGTTAGTGGGTCTTGCTCTCATTCCTTGAGCAACAAGAAAAGGCTGCCAAGAAGAGTTACACAGAAAAAGCAATATTAGCAACCAGACACTTCACCATGCAGCCTCCCACAGACATGACTGCAGTTCCAGTCTTAAATCTGACAGATATCTCATTACTATCATCTTTTCATTTTCATAAAAGTCATGCTCAATGAATCTCAACTCGCTATCTGCATGGAGAATTCTCACACAATGGCTGCTCGTCTAGCTCCTGACAGTATGGACAATCGCATTCACACCATCATACTCCAAAGTTAGACCGGCTGTCACCGTGATTGTCATCGCTCTCGCCTACTCTTTCCAGTCTCAAGTGCGCCAAACCTTTGCCGAGAGACCCGCGCGCGTGGACCGTTAGCACGGATCAATACCCCGTGGCAGATCCGGGCTGTCCCCGCGTCCGATGAGCACCAGCCGGACTTCGTCCCTGATAAGTGGGACTTTCTGCGTCGGTGCGCGGTCAAAGTATGTGGCTCGCTGCTTGTGCTGCATTTCTGCACTATCGATGCGGGAGATGCTCGTCTTGCGGGTATGGTTTCTGAGATTTCAGATACGAAGAAGGTGTTACTCCTACATGGGAGGAATGGACGGTGCGCAGGGCGATCATCCAGATGCTATTCACCATCTCCTTGGCCTTGTCACTTGAGTGGCTATCCTGGGCATGTATAGCCTCCTGGCCATGTTTTCTGTTGCTCTGGGGACGTAAGAGCCCGTCGACTGGCCGCCCATTTTTGGCTCGGTGGGCGGTATGTACTCGTTGACTCGGGTTTGGGGGTGAGTAATCATTTTTCCGCTGCAACTACGTACTAACAGACGTAGGATCGCCTGGCATCAAATCCTGCGCAAGCTAGTCACGTCCAACGCGGATTTCCTGTTATTCGGCATCCTGCAGCTCCCGCAGGGCATACTCGCCAAGAGTCTCCGGCTAATCCTGGCGTTTGCAACGTCTGGAATAGTCCATTTTCTCATGGATCTAGGCTTTGGGGTATCCCCAGACCAAAGTGGAGCGCTGTGGTTCTTCTGTCTGCAGATTCCGGGCATCGCGTTTGAGAACCTGGTGTGGTGGACCTGCCATGGAATGATCAAGCAGATGAGTTATCGTTGGAGACGGGCTATCGAATATGTCTGGGTGGGCGTTGTCTTTCTATGGTAACCCCCCTGTGGCTGAACCCGGTTATCTTGCTGTTATAACGGGATGGTCAGAGGATACCGTCTCTGTTTTTGTGTTCAGGGCAGGTGCGTTCTCTTGAATTGGTAGCACGTCTTAGTTATGCGGTGTCGATGCCAGTCCTTGCTTTGACAGCCTGCTTCCACCAGTGAAGACCATTAGCTCTATCGATGTCGCATCAGTCACGGTGCCAATGGCATTAGATAGATACACAACATTTCACGGTCAGTGAATTACTTGATAAGAACAAGCCACGACATCGAATACGACCTGTCGAGTAAAGGGCTTGGGACAAGGCAAGCTGGATGACAGTAGATGCACGTAGGATTATCAAGCACGGTGTAGCAAGACAGCGATATCAGAGGCTGAGGATTCATAATGAGTGTGCGCTTGCAAGGACCATTGACAGTGCCAACCCAAGATTGGAAGGTCAAGAGAGATGAAAAACCTGACTAAAACTTTAAACAAAATCAGTCTAGAATAGCCTCCAGGGCTGAGTCTGAATCGGAATGAACCGTTCCTGATCATCTTCACTACCTAATTTCGATGGATGCAGGATGCGAGTTTAGTGTCAAGTTTGTCAACGAGCCGCCTGATAACCCGTAAATAGAATAGCCTCTTAGTCCGTATTGCTGACTCGATGTTGAATTTTCATCATTAATACTTCAGACGCACACCCTCAGCCTCATCCTCTGCATCAATGCAGAGAAAGATCCCAAGGCTGCACAAGGCCCCAAAAGGGACCGTCAGTTCGGAAAGGAATACGAGCAGGAAGAGACTAAAGTAGATCTGCCAAGAGCTGAAAGGAAAATCCTCCCTAAAAAGGAAAACAAGGAAGAAGGCTGAGGCTATTTGAGGCTATCTGCAAACTAGCCCCGTCCGTTCCACAGAGGCACAGACTCCATACGAACTCATCTCCACTCATCTTCATCGTCACGACGTTTGCCTTTCTACTATTCCCGTCAGGCAGGAATCACGTAAATCAGACACCACCGGACCACATTCTCTGGCTTGTCGATCTGGGAATACGAGCCAGCGCTTGCTTGGCGCTTTGTCCTGACCACTCAACAACGGCAAGGCACTTTTCTTCCAGCGTGATTGGAAGGCCAACCGAGCGGCATGATGCCGAGACACGAGATGTAGCTCAAGCGATAGTCATGAGCCTGATCAGAAGGCTATTAAATACAGCCGCGCCGCCGCTTTGCACGCCTGCCTCTCCGCCAACATCACAACACAAATCGAAATTCGGAGCAGCTTGCCCGCAGACAAAATGCAACTCCCGGGCATCGTTCCTCCCGCCCTCCTGGGCATCTCCTTCGTCTTCGCCGTCATCGAGCTCGGCCTCGCCGGCCACATCGCCTCCACAGCCACCGGCTCCCGCAGAATCCCCGTCTACGACGGCTCCGGCAGCTGGGGCTACTCCTACAAGACCATCAAGTTCTCCGTCCCCGCCATCATCGCGTTCGTCATCTTCACCGCCGTCTGGACCATGCTCGTCTCCGTCGCCGCCATCCTCCTCCCGTGGTTCTTCCACGCCAGGGCCGCCGCGGGCTCGCTCCTCAATACCATCCTCACGGGCGCGCTGGGCGCCGCGTACTTCGTGACGATGGTGTTCTGGCTCGCGAGCTTTGCGGACATCGCCGCCAAGCTGGGCGGGTTGGGCGCTACCTCTGATTACTATAATGCGGTGATTGCGTTTGCGGTGCTCTTGTGGTATGTTTATGTTTCACCCATGGAATGCTTGACAAGGCTAATGCCAGAGTGCAGGCTGCTCTTCGCCGCACTCTTCGTCGTCTTTGTTCTTGCCCTGGTTGGGGTTTTGCAGTGTGACGTCCCGGGGTACAGAGGCCTCAGGAAGAGGGGCAATGCGACGGAGGGGACCCAGATGCAGACGGTCGAGGTTGCATAGGTATGATGTCGATCTCCTGGCGAGCAGCTGTGGATTAAGCTAATAATATTCAGGTTGCGTGTCACCAGGAGATGAGAGAAAAGTGTACGCGACGGGGGATGTTGTTGACAGAGGATACCACATATACCCATGCTTAATTTAATAATTCTGATATCCAATCAATTATTTCTTGGTACTCCTGTGCATATGCATCCTCGTTGTCAATGATCATGCTTCTGCTCAAGCTGCTGTTTCGGACTGCGCACGGATTGTGCCACACATTGCGTTTATCCAACCAGGCAAGAATCGGTTCATGGTCTCACGGAAGCAACGCATATTGTCCGGTCGACTAATAAAGACGTTATCGGGCAGATTTAGAAGATTGCCTGCCGAACGGGGTTCAGCGTGCCGTCGAGTGCACAGGGTCCGCTCCTTGGAACTCGGGAGAAGGCTGCCGCTGCGGGGGCTCCGCCTCCAGGCACGAGACGTGGAATCGAGATTCTTCAGGAACACAGCTGATACAGACGACGTTGTACAGCAAGATGTTCCCTTTCCTGATTGAGCAGCATCGGCTGGGAAATCTCCATCCGAGCAGCTAATAGATAGTCCTTGATACCAACGTATCGATCATTGTGTCGAGCCAGAATGTAGTCTGTCAGACTCAGTGAATCGACAAGGCGACAAATGACCCTCAGCCGTCGTCGTTGTTCGATATTCCGACCGCGATAACGATCGAGAGTATGAAAATTACTAGATTCAACTGTATCTATTAGCGAACTTCAACCCAGGCGGAGGAAGCATGCCTACCAGACCGATCAAAATCCCAATCCAATTTAACTCCCAGCCCCCTGCATAGACCTTCCCATGTGCTACAGCGCTCTGCTGCCTCCAAAACCGATGCGCTCCCATCAGAGCGACCAGAATGGCAACCACATGACAGGAAAGCGCAAGAGGTATCCCAACTCTATAGTAACCCAGAGGAGCATGGTCAGCGGTTGATCGCTGCAGACGGAACAGCTGAGCGATGAACACACCCTGCATGGCAACGACGACCGATGTACGAATGTACGCCAAGAATGTTCGTTCCAATGCTAGATGATGTTAGCTTCGAATTGCTTCTGCGCTTGCTTAATGCCATTTCTCTGATCGAACTCCATGTACGGAGAATGGAGTTTGAAAATAATTCCACTCAATTCCATAGTGAGAAATAAAGCATACGTACCAAAATGGTCACGATTGCTCTTTTGTGGCACCGTCGGAGAAACGTTATTTGCCCAGAATCGTTGAATGGATCCCCAGACCCCCTTGCGTGGCTGCCGACTGGAGCTGCTCCGGGATACCGTGCGACGAGTAGTAACTCGGAATTCCCCCGACGATATCGATCCCGAGGAGAGATCATCCAGCTCATTGTCATGCTGAGTCGGAATTTGTTGGAGTTCGACCCAGTCCCTCTCCTCAATGGCACGGCCGGACGGTCGCGAGGCGTCGCTCTCGGTCGGCGACTGCAATGGGGATTGGTGAGTGCCGGAAACGGAGGAGGACTCGGTGGAGGGCTCAGCGGTAGGCGCATGCTCGGCAGAAGGGTTTGCCATTATTGTCATGAAGTATGAGGAAGCTCGTCCGATGTCATGGCGGGCTTGGATGATGCGATGCGGAGGAGGATGAGTGGTGGATTGTGTCTGGGGTAGAGAGGGAGCTAAGTACCAGGTCCATCTCTGTTTGGGTCGGCGAATCCGGCCGGCTCAGGCAATAAGGCACGTCCCTTAATCGCCGACCCATTTAGTCCAGTTCCCAACTTCCCACTCTTAACTTGGCAGGTGATCAAGTGTTTCCTTGATCTTACTGAAGTTATCAGGTTTGTGGAATATGCGGTGTACTCTACTCCGTACAGTCATGTCCACGAGTCAATTGCAGGAATGCTGTCAAATATCCGAGTGTTGCGCCCTACCCACAGGTCTAGCCAGGCAATCCTCCTTGCAGACACACATGGAATTGCCCTGACACGTGGAATTGCACTGGATGATCAGAACAAATTGTCCGAAGCTGCGAGGATCCATATCCCTCTTTAACTAGTGGAGGAAATGTCATTGTCATAGTCACGCGGTTGCGGAATATTCCGTCTTCGGAAACGCAGCGATTCACATCAAATTTCTCGAAACTGCTTTGTTGCGGTTGTAACTGGACAATAGGAGACAGTAGAAGAGCTAAAAGTGGATGAAATGACCCTCGTACTGAGGGGATAACATTGAATATAGGATACGTAGTTAAAAAGGTGAAAAAGAAAAAAGAAATCTCCCCGACTGGGAGTCGAACCCAGGTCTCCCGCGCTCGTTCTCTAGGAGTGACAAGCGGAAATCATGACCGTTAGACCATCGAGGATTTCTTAGTAGATATGCAATGTTTTGCTTTCATGAGCTAAGTGATGCCAAAGAGACAAAGATCCGAGAGGATGACATTTTGAAATTACTCGCTTACAGAAATCCAGGGCTCTTGTTTGTCCCATCTCATAGAATATCCCTAGATCTTTGTCTATTCATCTATACACGGAAAAGCGCCTTCAATCGCTGGCGTCGCTGACTAGTTACCAATCACTACTTGACCGCCTTCCCACCCCCAAGATATATTTCCGTCTACAGTCCATCCTGATTATGAATCTCCAACAGGCGTCCTACTGTCATAGAGCGGGATGGTATCCATGGATGTCAAAACAATATAAGGATTTAGGCGACTGTGCAGACATTCAGGGGTCTCTTAGGCTACTATATTCAATCCTTCTGCCTGACAACTCGTGTATTTAGTACCCATCTCTCGCATTACAGTGGAGGAAACCACCTGGGTGTCGCTGAACCCCACCAGGAGCATCGATAAATCGTTTCCTGCAGGAAGTCCTTCGTTTGTAGCGTGAATGGTACAACCCCCAGCCCGCCGGCAATGTCCTCTGGATCATCATACGGTGGCACCTCCACTACAAACCTCGAGGCAGTGATCTTCGTCAAAGGCCTCAGGAGAGTTAATAGAGGAAGCGGCTTGTAAAATGTTCCGTTTTCGACTGAGCGTAGGGTGATGACAAGTTCCTCCAGCTCCTCAATACTCGCAAGGACACTGCATGCCTGTTCCCAGGAGGAGACCACATCGGCGCCGATGGCCCGATCTTCGAAAGCTCGGATATCAAGCTGTATACATCGTATCGATGCGAGTCGATGAGGAACCATGCACAGTGGTAATGCCTGAACCGTAAGCGGGCTGTCGAAGTGGAATCTATTGCCTTCGTAGAGGAGATCGATCGCCTCTGTGTACCTGTACAGTCAATGAGACGCTGCCATTACTTGCTAGGTATCTGACTCTGAAGGTCGGCTTACACTCTGCGACAGCTGCAGAGCAGCGGTAGGATGTGGTTCTGATGGGGGTGTTCGCCGGGCAACCGCCTCAGCACCGTGCCGTCGTCGGCCAGAGGCTGCGCACAGGACTTGCGAGTATAGTGCACATCCCCCTGTCGGTTTAGATTCCTGCACGGCATGCTGCACAGTCTCCGATGGGTTCGTCGGACATGAAGCGCATTTAAAGCCACAAGGATCTCGCGATATATCACGCAGCGGATTTCGGGGGCCAGCTTGCTGAAAAATAAGGACTGGAGCTGGTCGTGAGATCCTTGCTGAACATCCTCTTGCTGCGGCCGGAGAGGAAGGGTCAGTGATCGGCGAGAGCGTGACAGGGCGACCGGTGGACGGCCGCCATTCTTAAGGATCCTCTTCACGATCTCTGTCGGATGAATGGCATACCAGAGGCCGTTGAAGATTAAGGAAACTCCCCAAAAGAACCACAAGCAGATTGCAAAGAGGGCGATGAGGAGAATTTCAGCTGCTCGTTCTGCCGCTTCTGCGACGGACCTTACGCTCATCCCTAGTTACAGCCCTTTGTTGCTATTATTGCCAAGGTCAGTTCTTGTTGATATGTTCGGATGCCTCAGCATGATGAGAATTGTGATAATAATACAAGAATCCATCGGGCTACCGGAAATCAGCCCGGATTCCGCCTCGTAGCCTTGCCTCGTGTTGGTCTTGGCGGTAGCCTTGGCCGTGCCGTTGCACAATATCGGAAGGACTGCAACATAATTGTCAGACTGGCTGTCTGGCTGACCCAATCCGCAAATCCATATCCATACCCGCCCAATCCGCAAAGTGGGTGGATCTGGGTTGGCCCTGATCCAACCCGCCTGGATGTGGGTTGAACATGCCTAACCCACATGGATATGGAATTATGGATAACCATTTAGGTGCACAACTGCACATGACCTAGGGCCTCTGAGAACTGATAAACTTATCTAACCTTCTCAAGGCCTAGATAAGCATATGTTTTTATATATATAGATGGAGTATAATCAATATAAAATATTAGTTTTACTAAGAAAAATTGTATGTGTTATGGTAGATTTTAGATTTTACATGATGACAATTAGGATAGTGCTGGTTAGAAATATATATCTCCGCACCACGTTTCATCCCCATCTTATGGAACCCCCTCTCACCCTAATTAAGCCTATTTTAGCTTATATAATAGGTAATATATAATATGTATATGGTTAACTATCATATTATTCAATGAAATATATAGATACCCAAAAAGCTGAGGTATAATACTAGGAAAGTAGGTGGTAATCAGAATACTAGGTGCCGTCGGACCAGGTAGTCTGGATTACCCAACCCGCACTGGGTTAGATAGGGGTTCAACCCATAACCGCATGGGTTGGACCCGACATGGACCCATGTTGTGGATGAACCCATATCCGATCCACGACCAGTTTATTCATAAGAATACCAGACCTGTATCGATATGCGCAGAGGATAAGACATTTCCACCTGGTGTTCACTGTCCACACGAAGAAGCCAGGCTCTCCCATAAGCCGAGTCATCAATCTAAGACACAAGATGACAAGACCGTAGACAAGAGGCCACATCAACAACACCAAAATGAAGAAAGATGAACTGCGTCTTTAAACCACGTTTATCAACATAATGCTCCCAAAACACTTGATAGCATTTCTACTACCTAGCATCACTATCGCCACAAACACCCCTCAAACCCCCAACATCGCACACAACCATGACCTCAAAGCAATCCAAAAACCCCCCAGCGTCATCATCACCGGCCCCTCCTCCCTCAACATAACCCACCTGCTCTTCCACAAAAACCCAGACTTTCTGAGAGTCAGCCATAACACCTACCGCCTCGGCGACACAACCTTCCACAGCTTCGCCTTCTCCCTGCGGGAAGAATGGCAGTTTGCTCTGCGCGGGTCCTACAATCTCGCGCGCTTCACTCCAGAGTCGGAGTCTGAGTCCACCGGCGACCGGCTTCCAGGCTTGGTCTGGGTTCAGGGGGATCAGCTCTACGCTCGTCTTGTTACTGGGACGCCGTGTGAACCAGACATAAGCACTTTTAGTCTAGGGAGTGTGGAGGTGGGGAGGTGGCATGTGGTTTCTGTTTTGGTGAAGTGGGGGGTTGAGGGGAATGGGGAGCTGCATTTGTGGATTGATGGGGTGAAAGTGCTGGAGGAGTGGGGGGTGAATACGATTATGGATGATGATGATGGGAGGGTGTTTCGGTTTGAAAGTTGTGGATTGGGGCGGTGTTTGGGGGTTTAGATGGTCTACTCTTGAGGTTCAGTAGGAGTTCTGACTGCATTTCTGGTATCATATCTGAGTTATTTGTTTAGGTAAGTACTTTTGTCTTCATAGAGAAGCACTGCTTGTGCTGAGAACGAAAAGATTGTTGGCATATGGTGAATTCGAAAGAAATGACACGGCCTAAACCTTACTATCTTCATACCGCAATAGGCTATTCCGCGCCGTCGCATTGAGAATATAAGACGGCAGTTTGGGCTTTGCCGTCTCAGGCGACAGTTGCGGATCGACGAGTTTCTTCTACCCAGGTAAGGACACAATCGACTGGTCATGAGCAATAATCGAAGTGGACATATTCGGCATTGGAGGAAGATGCGGCGAGCTAGGTCGGAAGAGTGGGTGGATGTTCTTCTCAATGGAATCCAGGAGGGACTCGCAAGGAGCCGACGTGGCGACTTCCACACTATCCTCGTTGATGGATTCGGGGCACCGAAGGACGGTGTCGATAGATGGGCTCGATCGGAGAGACTTCTCCCTGACGCGAGTGACGAGCGGCTCGGGGCTTTTGCAGGTGTAGTAGTTTGGGAGTGGGGAGCGGAGAATGCTTGTTCTGACGCTCAGCTCGCTCTGGGGAGATGGCAATGGGTCGAGGAATGAAGGGACGGGTGATAGGAGGGGGTTTCTCCACTGTGGACTTTGAGGTGAGAGGAGGTTGGTCGTTGAAAAGGCTGATTGGGCTGCACGGCCGATATCAATGGACAAACTGGACCCTCGACTGGATTGGTTGTCGAGGATGTTGGAGAGAATGAACGAGAGGGCACAGAGGAATCCTTGACAGTATGCGGAGATCGTCCATGCGACGCCGTGGGCTATGTTCAAAGAAAGCCTCACGCTGCTGGATGGAGTCGTTGGACTGCTGAAGAAGAGATGGTACAACCTCTCACCGCTGATGATGCTGATATTGATGAAGATGATGAGGCTGAAGAGAGCTCGAGCTCGGAATTTCCACAGGAACCATTCTGTCGCTTGAGTTCTGCTCTCAAGAAATAATCGGTAGGATAGAAGGATAACAAGTATGAAATTGACGGCTGTTAGAGAAACGCTACTCCATTTGGTCGGGTTGGGTTCGCTTGACGAGTTCTCGTGCAGCATGTAGGAAGCAATGGAGAAAGCAAGATCAGTGAGAATAGAAAAGGCCGTGATACTGCCTACGAGGCATACAAACATGGTTCTTCCCATGCTGACTACGCCAGAGGTGGAAGATAATGAGAGAGTAAGCAATAGAAGGAGAGACGGTATCTGGGGTGAACTTGGGACGAAATGTTGAGATCAAATGGCTGGCGTGAGCATTATCATAAGCCTTTTCAATAACTCGAACATTAAGAGTCGATTAAGTTTACAAGTTGGAGAAAGAGGTCAATGACGACTACATCGCATCAAGATCTGGTCAGCTCGAGTTAGTTGCCAGAAAAGGCAATTTAGTCTCCAAAGTAAAGGGTAATCGGTCTATATAGACTAGGATGGATAAAACTTTGTCTGTCGTCTCCCAGCAGCACATCTTTGCCGGAGTTCCATGTTATGAGGTTCCAGAATCCAGACTCCAGGTCCGCACCAAATCGGAGTTTCTGATTCTGATAGAGACCACACGGCTGGGCTGCATATTCCCTGATTGACCTTTAACGGTCTCCTAGCATCAGCCAGTGAAAAGTTCCAACGGGGCATCCGGGATCATGAATCAGGGCAGAAATTGGATCGTTTGAGATCGAGTCCAATCGGGTCCGCTGCCTCTTCCTTAGTCTCTCGTTTAGTCTCTGTTAGCTTTGGTTTTGTGGGGTCAACTAAGGAACTTGCCAAATGCCCGGTTTTTTGGCGTCGGCCATGCATTTCCTTGCTAGTATTGAGACTGTTGAGGCTTGGACAATGATCTCCGATTCTTTCAGGAACAAGGCATCTTTTCTGTTTCTCCAGAGGTTTAGGCCTGTTGATCTCTGTTGATTTGCAGATCACACTCTCCAGAACTGAGATGGTCCAGCTACTCCCAATTACTATTCCACTGACTTTAGTGCGCACGAACATGAAACATGACAGGAAATGATGTAATGATTATGGGGAAATGGGGCCATAATTAGGGTGATATTAAATATTCCCATCTCAGTCAGATGTATCCAAAGAACACTCGGTCCTCTCCTCATGATGATACCCCACTAACTAATCAACAGATACTATCCCTCCTCAACTTGTTGGTACGGGACAGGGACTCCGGGAGTCGTACTTTGTAAAACCTTGTTAATACAAGCTCTCGATCTATGTACTTGCATGTACCTCGTCCCTGCAGATATACAGTTGACGAGACACAATCCCCGCCTTTTTTCCTCGCTGAATCAGGTTCATGCAGATAATGCCACGGCAGCGGCTTTGTTGAGTATTTAGACCTCATCGTCAACAAATTGACAGGTCGTACCCTTCCTGTCGATTGCTATTGGAGAACCCCGGGATCCCCCTACACTCTGTATAGTAAATTGTCCACCCAAGTTTGTCAGTGTCCGCGGAACTTGTGCCGCAAGAGTCACTGGACAAGGTCGTGCTTGTTCTGTTGAACTGTCTCGAGGAGGGGGGACTAAAGTGTCTAAGCTGGGCCATCTGCCAGACGCGGCTGTTCAGGAGCCGGCTCTTCTCCAATGCCCTAATGAGCGGGTTCCTGACACAACCTCCGAAGATGCGATTCAGAAGTTTGCACCAAACGATCCATTTTGACAAGTACCAGCCTAGACCAGCTTGATTAAACAAAAAAAGCATCAAAAACATACAACAGCCGGGATTCGCTGGTGGTCACCCACCCAACTACTAACCGGCCGGCGTGTGGCTTAAGTACGGCTGAGCGGACGGGAAGCCCTGTTTTCCACACCCTATGGTCGTATGTAGTAGGATTACGGGAACTGAATATAATAAGGGTATCAGTGAAGCGACTACATGTGGCTAAATGATGTATTCTAGAAGCTGATTATGGCTTCCAACTTCCCTCAGTCATGGATCGTACTACTTCTTCAGAATACACAACAGTTCGAGGCGTAATTAAATAACCTAAGTACAAGAAACCATTTTAACCTCAGAGTGACAAAAAGTCAAGAGATACTGTTCGATCTCCACACCCGGTATGAATGACGGACCCCCAGATCGTGCTTAATGTGGTCATCAGTGAGTCCATCTCTCAAATCTATCGTACATTGAGATATGGGGATGGGTCCACTAATAAGGTGCCGCGGGGAAACCCCAGATCAGCGCTCGTGACTCGGTCATTCTCCGCGCTTACATACTAGAATTTCCCCTCCTCTTCTCTTTAGCTGTCACTACATTCTCTCTCTCTCCTTCTTCACTGCGAATTCCTCCAACTCCTAACGACATGGCTTCAGAACATGGGGAAACCGGACGACCGCACGCCCGCCGACGCATCATTCAGACCTGTCTTCCTTGTCATCGAGCGAAACGAAAGTGCAATCGCAAGAAGCCGTGCTCGCAATGTCTTCGACGACATACAACCGGTAGCTGCGTCTATGAAGCCATCGCCGCCAGCGACTTGGAGCTGCTGGAATCGGGTGATACCGACCTCGCTGCCGAAAATGCCGCCCTGCGTTCTCGCCTCCACGATCTCGAGGCTGCTGCCAATGATTTTCGCGAGCAGCTGCGGCAGACGAGGAACCTGCTGGCTCAAGAACAGAGAAAGGCCGCCTCGTCTCCGGCACAATCGTCGTCGACGGGACACAAGGACGAACAAGGAGTCTACTACGGTCGCTCGTATTATCTCGGCGGCCCAGCTGCACCGGATCTGCTGCAGCAAATGATGTCGCTGTTGCCAGATAATCAGACGGACATGCTCTTCGCTTTCTCGGGGTCGTCGAACAATCTCCAGCCGATGCTGAAAGACGCACCATACCTTTTCCCGACCTTTCCGGCCGCCTGCGGTGTCGAACACATGCTTGCAATCCTGGACGATATTGGCCGAGCTCGTGCGGATTCTCTGCTCGACAGTTACTACGAACTGGTCGATCCGCTCCACCACTACGTGCCAACCCCCTGGTTGATGCAGCGTTATGAGCGATGTTGGGATCGGGAAACCCTGCCACAAGCGCAGGAGGCTGCCCTCGTCTTTGCGGTGCTCGCCTTGGGTGATTTGGTCTCGGATAACGAACGGTCCAGCTTCCTGTTATCCGCTTCGATGCAACTGCTTCGCATCTCCAACATGCTCGCCGTGCCAACCCTCGATACGTTGCACAGCTTCTGTTATATCGCGGTATACATGCAACATCAAGGCAAGCTGAGTGAATACTGGCCACTGCTCGGGCTGGTCATCCGGCTGGCACAATCCCTCGCTCTCCACCGCGATCCCAGCGCGATCCCCCTGCTACCGCCCGAGGAATGGGAAATCCGCCGACGTCTCTTCTGGATCATCGCGGCGCAGGAGACGGCGCTGAGCTTGATGTTTGGTCGTCCATACGGGATCGGGTTCGCCGACTGTCAGATGCCACAGAATGTCCGCGACGACGAAGTCTTCAACCCTTCCAGCGCGGTTCCTCGGGAGCCCACCACATACACCGAAATTTCGTATCACCGACTCACGTGGGAACTGGGGGAGATGACGCGCGAGATCATGGACGATGCGTTTCGGCAGCGTGGACCGGCCGACGTCAATCGCTTGAAGCTCACCGAATCGCGCATCCGACATTGGCATGAATCGGTGCCGGCCGAGTTCAAGTTCACCCCGTCGACGAGTCGTGATCTGCAAGAGTGTTCCAGTCTGGAGAACCGCAAGCGATCCGTGCAAGCGGTCCTTTTACACACCATCGTCAACCACAACATTTTGGTCTTGTTTCGCAAGTCTCTCCTCGCCAATGGCGACTGGGAGGTTCGTCGGCCTTGTTACGAGGCTGCGTTCAGCATCGCCGACGGTTGGAAGGCCTTGCAGGATAACTTCCCCAAGATGGCGCGGGTGGCATTCTTACACTGGTTCCGGGCCTTCCATGGCGCTCTCATCTGTTTCATCGCCATTCGCATGGAGGGTCGCGATTCGGTCTACCGCGACAAGGCACTGGCGTCATGGATCTCGTGCTTGAGGATCTTTCGTCGCGTGCAACACCAGAACCCGAGTATCTCGGCCTGTTGGCGAGCGCTCAGCCGACTGGACGTCGTCATGAAAAAGGAAATGGCAGGGGAGCAACGGAGCTGGCGCCGGAGTATTCCCAAGGACGTCAAGGATTCGTCGTATAATCTCCTCATCGGACCATCGTCATCGCAACCGGATGACCATTCTCACAGCATGTCGCCTCCCCATCAATTGCCGCCCTTGCCCGAGAACCCTCTGCCAGGCGATTTCATCGTGCCGCCGGCTCCCAATGACGCGCACGAGCCAGCGCTGAATCCAGCGGCCGTTGGACTGGACGGCGGCATCGAGTTGTTCTACGACAATTACAATGCGAATATTTTCGATCTGGACATTCAGAACTGGCCTACGTGGTTAACGGACTCCAACAGTCCTCAGTACAGCGCCCAGTCGGGCGCAGATCCTTCTACGGCGAAATAAAGCATGAGGAACACAACATTCAAATTTCCAACGATTGTACATAATGAAACATACATCCCCTCCCAACGCCGCCTACAACGCCTCCACCTCCTCCCGTGCCTGCGTCTCTGGCGTTGGCTGGGCAGCGATATCCACCGTCCCTCCCGCCAGCACGTCGACATCCTCAGCATCCAGGCGCAACTTGGCGCCAAACGCGTAGGGACCGTTGTCATAGACCGTCGTCCGTCGCATGTCTCTGCGATTCGCTTGATCCTCATAGGCAGTGGCGCGATGCATCGTGCATCGGTTGTCCCACTGGACCAAGTCGCCGATGTTCTTCCACTGCACCTTCAGCTGGTACTTTGGTTGCTGGGCGTGGTTGAGCAGGTATCGAATCAACTGCGTCGACTCCTTGTCGGGCATGCCGATGATGCGGCGCAGATGGCTGGCGATGTAGAGTGTCTTGCGGGATGTGTCGGGGGCCGTCTGGACGATGGTGTGGTATGCCGGCGGGATGGTGATCTTCTCTTGGTCGGTGGGTTTGTCGAATTCTTCGGGAGCGGCCAGCTTGCGTGAATGCCAGATCCAGTGTTCGCCGATCTTGCCCTCGAGGTCTTGCTTGACGTCGGCGGGGAGGTCGTCGTAGGCGGCTCGCATGTCGGCGTAGAGGGTTGCGCCGCCCGAGGGAGGGATTTCCACGGCTCGCAGGGCGCTGTAGCAGGATCGGTGTTGGTTAAAGGAAGAGTCGGTATGCCAGAGTCCTATGGAAAAAAAAGTCAGTTCGATCATGACGGGGACACGTGCTTACGGGGTGCTTCTCACCATTTCCCTTGCTATGCCACCACGCCCGGCTGTGCTTGGGGATGATGTTTCCCTCGGCGTCGAGGTTTCCCGCATCGTACAAGTGCGGCGACGATGCTCGACGAGGCTTGTTCACGCCATGGATGCTCTCCAGCGCACCGAAACTCTTGGAGTATCGCACATGCGTATCGTCGTCGAGGCCCGTGGACCGGAAAGCGAGCACGCCATATTGGTTTTGCAACTTGATCAGCTGCGCGATCACGGGAGGCGACAATGGTTTGGTCAAATCGACGTTGGAGACTTCTGCGCCAAAGGTGCCATTGACAGCACCCAGAGGCGTGGCTTTGGGGAGAGACGAAGACGCAGTAGCAAGGCCGCGGCAGGAAATCCTCCGGAAAAGTTGGTGCGAGAGAAAGTACATGATGAAAAAAGTGGTCGTAGTTCTGTTGCTTGTGACTCGTTCTGATTGCCTCGCCATTTAACCCAGACTAACTCCGCCATCTCCACGTTCTGGCGAAAAGGCGGCGGACGACGTTTCCCACCATCCGAGGTGGTTTGGGCACGGACTCGAATGGGGCTGGATACGATGCCGTTGCCGTCCGCCATCTTGCGGCGTTAAGACGGCGCAGAGCGGCGTTGTGCGGTGGATGGACCATGCATCGGCGGCCGATACTCGAATGGGATATAATAAATGCATCACATATCATCAGTATGATCTGAGTCAATATCATCATCATCAATCTTGAATCTTTACCCACCACCATGACTGTCGCCAACGGATCTGGACGCCTCCAGGGCAAGCGTGCCCTCGTGACCGGCGGCTCAATGGGGATTGGCGAGGCCATCTCACGCAAACTGGCCGGGGAAGGAGCGTCCATCCTCATTGCCGATCTCAACGCCCAGGAAGGCGCACGCGTGATCGAAAGTCTGCGCGCCGCCGGCACCAAAGCCGAATTCGTCACCGCCGACGTGACGAAGCGGTCGGACTGGGAACGCATCGCCGAAGCCGCTGCCTCGCATTTTGGCGGTCTGGACATCCTCGTCAACAACGCCGGTGTCGCATATCCCGCCGAGTCGTCGCTGACGGTGTCCGAATCGGCCTTTGACAAAGTCTACAACGTCAACGTCAAGTCCATCTTCCATTCCGTGCAGACCATCTTCCCCATTTTGATCGACGGCAAGGGTGGTTCGGTGATCAACATTTCCTCCATTGCTGCTCTGCGCCCCCGAGGCAAACTGGTCTGGTACAACTCCTCCAAGGCGGCCGTCTCTAATGCCACCAAGGCGTTGGCCCACGAGTTCGGTCCCCAGGGTATTCGCTGCAACGCCGTGTGTCCCGTCTTGGTCCCCACGCAGCTGGCCAACAACTTCGTGCCGAGCTTCGAGAACACCGAGGAGGGTCGCAAGAAGGCGGCCGAGCTCTTCCAGATTCCATTGGGAAGATTGACGACTACGGACGACGTGGCTAACACGGTGCTGTGGTTCGCTAGTGATGAGAGTTCGTTTATTACGGGAATGGATCATAGTGTGGATGGAGGACGAAGCATCTAGTTGGACACTGTATTTCATAGATGATTGCAATTATACTTCTCTCTCTCTCTCTCTCTCTTTTCTGTATTTTGTTTCCTATATTGCTATTGCTAGAAGAGTACAATAGTTTCGGTCACTCTATATTTATATATTATACTTCTCTTTCTTTCTTTCCTTTCCTATTGCTATTTGCTAGAGAAAAATGATCTCATATATATTCTCATGTGAGACAAGTAAAGAACTACCGGATATCAGTCTAAGCATCTGGCACCGCCAGAATAATAGCCTTGGTGACGGTAAACTCCTCAACCCCCCATCTTCCTCCCTCCGTACCAAATCCACTGTGCTTGACTCCACCAAAGGGCAATTCACCTCCAGCAATGACGCCCGTATTGACGCCCACCATGCCCGTGTCCAGTTTCTCGGCCACTCGCCACATGCGAGCGCTGTCCCGCGTGCAAATATAACTGCCCAAACCCACGTCCGACTTGTTCGCCAGCGCAATAACTTCAGCTTCGGTGTCGAATGGATACAGCGCCGCCACCGGCGCAAAGATCTCCTCGTCGTGCGACAACATCTGGTCGGTCATGTCCGTCAACACCGTGGGTTCGAAGAAGTTGCCTGATCCCTCAATGGGTTTCCCGCCATGCAACAGCTTCGCTCCTTTACTGAGAGCATCTTCCACATGTGTCTGCGCCTTGGTCACTCCCCTTGCAATCGTCAACGGTCCAACCACAACGCCCTCCCCGAACCCATCCCCCGTTTTCAACGCCTGGAATTTTGCCACGAGAGCCTGCGCCACCGTCTCGCCGATCCCGCGCTGCACGTAGATGCGATTCGCGCACACGCACGTCTGTCCGGAATTGCGCACTTTGGCCCCCATCAGCGCCTCGACGGCCGCATTCACGTCGCAGTCGTCGAAAATGATAAACGGCGAGTTCCCCCCCAGCTCCATCGACAGCTTCTTCAACGAGTTCGCGCACTGTCGCATCAGAAGCTTCCCCACGCTCGTCGACCCCGTGAAGGACAATTTCCGCAGAATGGGATCCTCGCACAGCGCTAGCCCAACCTCCTGCAATCGTCCCAGACTCGTCACCACGTTCAACACCCCCTTGGGAATCCCCGCCTGCTCGCCTAGATACGCCAGCGCCAGCGCCGTCAAGGGCGTCTCCCCCGCCGGCTTCAATACCACCGTGCACCCGGCCGCGATGGCCGCCCCGGCCTTGCGCGTGACCATAGCCGCAGGGAAGTTCCAGGGCACAAGGCAAGCGACAGGGCCGATGGGCTGCTTGATAGCAAACTGGCGGTTTCGCGTGTTAGCCGCGGGGATGATGTCGCCGTACTGGCGTTCGGCTTCACCGGCGTAGAACTCGAGGTAGCCGGCGGCGAATGCGATCTCGCCTTTGGCTTCCGCGTAGGGTTTCCCGTTCTCCAGCGTCAGGATCATCCCCAGATCATCGGCGTTGGCGAGCATCAGATCCGCCCATTTCCGGACGATCTTTCCGCGCTGCTTGGGCGATACGTCGCGCCAGGAGTTGAAGGCGCTTTCGGCTGCTTGTGACGCGGAGGAGACGTCGCGTGGCCCCATCTCGGGGAGCCTGGCGATTACGGTGCCATTGGCTGGGTTGGTTACGTCGAAGGTCTCGTTGGTGCTGGATGTGTTCAGCCATTCGCCGTTGATGTAGCCCTTGGTGATGAAGAGGGAGGGGTCGCGGAGGGTGGGAGTGGACGACATGGTTGCGGTTGAAGATTTGGTTACGGTGGCGTTGGGAAGGATGGAAGTTGAGTTGACTGCTGTGTTGCATCTCTTTGGCATCTCTGCCATAATAAATATCATCGTGTCGCCTTGTTCTACAAAGACTGGATGGAGATTTGCCTGCGGAGTTAGATCGGCCGACCGGCGCTGCCGCAAACAAACCGGGCCAACTTATGGAGAATGATAAATGGATGGAAAAGCAATTCACCTATAGCATATGTTTTCATCACGATCAATTAATCAGGATGACCAACATGACCGACCTCGACGCCGCCGCGGCGGAATTGGCGCATCCCAACCGCATGCAGGAGCGACTGCAAGCCGGCGAAGTCGTCAGTGCCATGTCCATCCGGTATTCAAGAGGCGTTGAGATTGTGGGATATGCCAAAGCCGCGGGCATGAATGGGGTTCTGATCGATTTGGAACATAGGTATGCATTCATTCCCTTGCCGAACTTCCCTTGTACATAACCTAATTACTATGAACTCAGCTCCATCGATCTCGACCAATGCGCCCAATTCACCCTAGCATCGCTAGCCCACGGCATCACACCCATTGTGCGCGTACCATCGCTAGCCGGCTCGGTAGTAGGCCGAGTGCTAGACGGCGGCGCCCAAGCCATCATCATCCCACACGTCAAGACGGCGCAGGACGCGCAGGAATCCGCCAGCGCAGCCAAATTCTTCCCGGACGGAAACCGATCAGCGATTGGGGGATTGGCGGCGTTGAAGTACGGGGTGTTTCCGACCATCGTGGCCAACAGGGCCGTCAACCAGCGCGTCATGTGTATCATCATGATCGAGACCCTCGAGGCGTTGGAAGCCGTCGACGAGATCGCCGCTGTCCCCCACGTGGACGTGTTACTCATCGGCACCAATGACTTGTCGGCCTGTCTGGGTGTACCGGGCGAGCATGACGATCCCCGGATTACGGAGGCTTATGCCAGGGTCATTGCTGCCTGTCGGAAGCATGGACGCGCTCTGGGTATCGGGGGGTTGTATGCGCGTCAGGATCTGATTGATCGGTTTATTGGTATGGCGGATGGTATTGGGAGGTTTATTATGTGTGGGAGTGATCAGGACTACGTGCTTGAGGGGGCAAGGAGGACAGCTAAGTGGTTGAAGGGGTATAATTCGTAGTCTTCATTGTTATGCACTACTACTCCGTATACATAGAGCATACACCGACAGGATTCAATTCAATTTTACCATTTAGCAGTGTCATTCCCCGTCTTAACACCGCAAACCTTGGCAACTCCCCACGGGGCCCCGGGATTGACTTGCTTAGCCACTTGGCCCTAATTTCCCCGCGTTCTCCCCAGAATCATGGTATGTGGGGAGGCCATGTGCAAGATGCACCTTAAAGCCGGTCCATCCCTGGTCCATTGCGTATCCTACCAACTCGAAGAAATTCCGAGAAATTCGCCATCATGGGTGTGCTGCAGAACTTGCGCTTGTGGGAGAACAATGTCACCCAGATCAACGAGTATGGCGAGAAGGTCACCACCAAAGTGCCTCGACGCATGCCGCCGAATCCCTGGAAGATTCTTCGTTTGCCCTCGGCTGCGTCGTATGGATACTTTTTCATTGGACTGTAAGTCTCTGCCTCTCTCTTCGTGATTGTCCTGTTATATGCGTCTGAGTCTGACTCTTTCGACTAGAGCTGCCTGGACGGCCGATGGATACGACTTCAACTCGGTGAATCTCGTCACGACGCAGCTGTCCGACAAATACGGCGCATCGCTGCCCGAAATCACCCTCTCCATCACGCTGACGCTGCTCTTCCGTCCGCTGGGCGCCATGCTGCTGGGCATGGCCTCGGACATGTGGGGACGCAAGTGGCCGCTGGCCATCAACATGTGGATTCTCGCCGTGCTGCAAGTCGGCACCGCCTACGCAAACTCCTACGCTGCCTTCATCGCCGTGCGCGCGCTCTTCGGCATCGCCATGGGTGGGATCTGGGGTCTGGCCGCCGCCATGGTCATGGAAAACATGCCCGCCGAGGCTCGCGGCTTGTTCTCTGGGATCCTCCAGCAGGGTTACTCCATCGGATATCTCTTGGCAGCGGTGGTGAATATCACCGCCGTTCCGAATACCAGCGAGGGATACAAGGCCATTTTCCACGTCGGGGCGGGGTTTTCTGCCCTCGTGGGGTTGATCCAGATGTTTGTGCCCGAGTCGACTATCTATGTCGACGAGGGTGATCAACCAAGGGTGTCTCAGGCTGTGCGGATTAGGATGTTCGTCAAGGATCTGAGGTTGGTGTGTAAGCAGTACTGGCGCATGTTCTTGTATTGCATCTTGCTGTGTACTGCCTTTAATTGGATGTCCCATGGTGCCCAGGATATGTACAGCACGTATATGAAGCTGGGCAAGGGGTTTAACAACACGGGTATGTTTCTTTACTCTTATAACCTCAAGGATTAGATACTAACCATGACCATGATAGACGCCTCTCGCGCCACGATCGTCGGCCAAGTCGGCGCCGTAGTCGGCGGCACCATCTGCGGATACTACTCGCAGTTCCTAGGCCGTCGACTAACGGTGGTGCTGGCCTGCTGCTTTGGACTGGCAATCATCCCTCTCTGGTCGCTGCCCACGGCCTGGGGTCCATTGGCCGCGGGCAACTTCTTCCTGCAATCGGCCGTCAATGGCGCATGGGGCGTGATGCCGGTGCTGCTGAACGAATACGCGCCGCCGCAGTTCCGCGGCGCTTTTCCGGGAACCGTGTATCAGATCGGAAACATGATCTCCGCCCCGGCGGCGGAGATCCAGACCCATGCTGCCACCGCGTGGATCAAGGATGGGAGACCCAACTATGGCCAGGTCATGATGATCACCCTGTGCATCGTCTTTGGCTTGGTGGCGGTCATCACGGCGTGCGGGCAGGAGAGACTCGGTAGTCACTTTGAGCTGGTGAAGCGAGCGGGTGCCGAGGAGAATATCGTGCGCGAGATGGCGGAGATGGGTATGGTGAAGGAGGACTTGGGGGATGCGAAGCATGTGGAGGTTGTGGGAGATAAGGTGTAACGTAGTATTATTATCGACTTGACAACACACCCCGATTGTAACTAAGAGAGATATGGCGATTTCCAAGAGTCCCATGTGGTACAACCCTCCGGGTCTTGATCAGATATTTATATCCCAGCTCTTTCTCAAGTCTTAGGGTTTCTCTTTCCTTTGGACAATTCCACAAATGCAATGGAGCCCGAGCAAATCCTCGACATCCCCAACGACGCCCGAGCAAATCCTCGACATCCCCAACGACGCCCGTCGAACCTTCCAAAGACCTGAATCGATTTAACGCTCAGAGTTGCTCATCTCGGCCTTTATGGTTCTAAGGATCCATGGTTCTCGTGTCTTGCATGTATGAATGGATGAGCCTGGAGTTAGGTATATTCTAAACAAGTGTGGGTACAGAATGGTTCCATAACTTCCCTTTGCAGATAATATGCCTCCTAATATACATAATATTAACAATAACCATACTCCCGCTGAACAGTAATAGCCATGAAACACGACACAGAATTGAACAAATACAAGTCGGAAGAAAGAATATAGACAAAGTTGAGAGAGGAGATTCATCATTCCAACATCCTACACATCAATTCTTCAAATCCTTCAAATACTTGACCCCCGAATCGACCATCCACCACGCCGTCAACTCATGCAACCACTTGCCCACCCCAGTCTCCAACGGCATCACCCCCTTCTCCCCCTTGGGCTTCCACATCAACGTCTCATTCATAAAAACCATCTGATCGTCTTTCTCCGTAACCGTAATCGCCAAGCGAGCCCGAACAGCCCCCATCGGCTTAATCTCAAACTCGACTTTCGCCGGCGTGCGCAGAATGACCCGGTAAGCGCCGCAGACGAGATCCCCCTCCTTGAAATCCAGGCGCTGGATATTCGCAGGCGCGAAACTGGGCTTTTCGGCCGCTGTGCTCATCGTGCGGAGGATATATGCTTGCGGGAGACTGGTGAAGCTGCTCATATTCCGCCGCAGCAAGCGGGTGAGCAGTTCTTCAGTCGGTAGCGCGGGAAGTTGTTGGCGCGGCACGGATATCGAGGCCGAGTCGTAGACTGCCACTGTCTGCTCCGTGAAGACCTCCTGGGGTGCGGTGGTGATATTGGGGGATATTGAGCGCGGGAGATGGCCGTGTTGTGCTTTCGTTGTGAGGCGGGATTTGAGGTTCTGGCGGAAGAGGTAGAATCCCACGGCGGTAGTGCCGAGGATGGCCGCAGTGATGGGGAGAGCTTTCATGTTGAGTGCGACTATGCGACTCTGGCTGGTGAAGATAATGGAACATTTGCGAAAGTGGGCGAGATCGGTTTGATTAAGTAGTCGGAAATGCCAATGTCACGAGTCCGAATACGAGATCTGGACGGCGGCATGACCCACTCTCGTTTTTGACTCTATTGTTCTGCTGGGAATGATTGGCCTATTTCTATGGCTAAGACAAATGGAGGGAGGAATTTATATGCATAAGCAGTCACATGTGATACATAACTGATATGAAGAAGATGCAGATGACAACCTAGATTCATATCTACGAGAGCGGATGATCAGATGGATGAGGATTAAAATAAGGTCGAAGGAGTAAGGGAAGATCAGAGCAGTTGAAATGATCACAAGATGTAGATAAGAAGCATACAAACTAACCTTATGATAACTAAGAACATGATAGCTTTGCAGAGGATTTGGAGCAGATAAGATGACTCTATGTCTTATATAATCATAACCTCATTTACTATTAATCTACACTTTCCTGGAGTTAGTTTGGCCTTATTTACTACCTGTCTGGAGATGTCTTGCGTACAGTGTGCATCAGATTCTAAATGGCCTCATTTAGCATTCATAGTACGGACTGACCCTCTGCTCTTCTCTTCATCTCTAGGCAGAATATGTCCATCGACGGAGACCACATCTAGAACAGAAATAAGCTCACCATATTCAAGTCTAATGTGTAAGAGTTGATAAAAAGTAAACTGTCTTGTAAGCTCATTTCAAGGTAAAATAAGAAGGAATTCAAGGTACAAAGTGTCTTTCAAGGGGAACCAAAGCATATGAGCATCATCTTTTACTCACCTTAGTCACCTATGACGCACATGCCTCTTTCTATCCCTCCTACTGAATAAAACAGCGACAGAGTTTGCAACATACAGTATTCATACAGGCAATATGGCCATCCGCTCCAGAATGCACACCTCAAATCTGCTCTTTCTGCCGCCTGAGATCATCCAGATCATAGTGGATCACCTCGGCAGCGAAACCATACAGCTTCTCATGGCAGCCCCAAAGCTCGCCCATCTCGTGACTGATAAGCACCTTGCATATCAAGACAGATGGGGCTGCACCATCTTACACTGTGCCGTTTTCAAAAACGCTGAAGCGATCGTCAACCTGATTGCCAGACGTTGTGCTCAGGATCAGGCGACTACTTGCCGGTACTATACACCCTTGCATCTTGCTATTTCTTTAGGTCTCGACAACATTGCTAAAATCCTTATCGATGCTGGTGTTGACTTGTTGGCCAAGGATCTGAGTGGAAGAACCGCCCTTCATCGGGCCTGTTCTGAAAGCGGCAGGCGCAGCAATCTTGTTGAAATCGTCCAGCTCATGCTTGCTAAGGGAGTCGACACTTCGATTGTCGCACACTTCAAGGAAACCCCTCTGCACGTCATTCTTGAGGCGGACTGGAATCCCAATCTCACCGTCATCCAGATGGTAGTCGATGCGGGAGTTGACGTCAACACCTTGGACAGGGCTGGGTTTTCTTCTCTCTGGTGGTCCGTCACCAATGGTCATGAAGATGCCTTTGAACTTCTTCTTGCTCAGGGAGCGGAGCCTCACATAAGCACCAACCAGGGCACGATTCTACACGAGGCAGTTGCGTGTGAACGAGAGAACTTGGTGGAATGGGCTGTGGAGCTTGGTGTCGACCTGTCATTGCGGGACAATGGTGGTAACACTGCATTGATGCTGGCTATTTAATTTAGGTTGGATAACATTATTCAGATACTCAGGGATGCAGGCGCTGAAGAATGTACACTGTGTTCTAGTTCTTGTGAAGCGCTCTCTTCCTTCAGCAAATCCAACAAGAGCTGATCACAACTTCTGAACATATTCTGCTGTCTTTGCGATGACCTTGTGACTGTAGAACTTATATCTACTGCACTTATTAGACTCAAGAATCAGCGAGTCCCCGGATATTCATAACTTTGCTTGCAAAACTGTCTCGGCTCGCAGCCTTTGATAAATGGTGACAGAGGGTCCAAATATGAATCGAATCTATTCAAAATATGATCTATTACGAGTTCCAATACATGAAACCACGACCACGATACATTTGTAGATACATCGAATCAACCCTTCAGCCAAAAAGCCTATTTTCTTAGAACTAAATGCCTAGCAAGATGTCCTCAGTTCCACCTTGGGAAGAGAATGTGCCTCTCTATCATAGTCTTAGTTATAACAGTCCTCCGTTCGCATCGGTGGCAAATTGCATAGCTGACTGTCTCGTCGTTCAACTACTTGACGACAGCTGCTCTCAGATTGGAGGCCTCTCTTGCAGAGACAGTGGTTGACAAGGTCCTCGGAGCAATTCACAGAATATTGCGGGCGTTGGGTTCGCCATATCAGAAGCTGGGAATGCAATTGAGATTCCAGAGAAGGGATAAAAGGCTAAGACGACACAGCCAGTGGGGTGCATATTGTATTGATCACGTTCCCTTTATCACCATGAACTGTTCTTCGCTCTCAGGGATGGAAAAATATTAAATGATCCTAATGGTGTTTACGACCCCAGCGGGTGCCATGTGAATAGCCAGGCGGGAGTCGTTTGTCCTAACACTGGTCTTGAAAGGGGTTAAGATGATTACTCAGTCTCTAATTTATGGGAAGTTAAATGTCCAGACTCAGGGCGTGTGCATGTTTTCTATGCTTTTCACACACATTATATCCCTTCAGGGCCATACCCTCCTTGTTCCTGTGCAAGGAAGCCCTCTTTATCACTTGTGTAGTAGATTCAGCTTCCATCAATAGAATGTCTTGGCCAACACTACATCTCCGACGCTATTTATCGATACGTGGAAGTTACTGCGACAGGGTAGTCAAAGTTGAAGATACAGAGAAACCTAGTGCAAGAGCAGAAATGTAGAGTTAGGGTCTCGGCAATATCTTCTGCACAATATGCCATCACGAGACATGTCCGAGCAATGCAGCCATTAGGGAACATACCAATCAACTCGGCCCGAGTGAGACACGCTGCAGGTTGCTATATTAAAGTGGGTGTCGGATGATATCCCGAGCGTAATTAAGTCAAGGAGATACTCCACCATACTGGATGGAACAGGAGCCGCCTGTCATGCTCATGGTGCTGTCTATATCCGCTATGGGGCAAGAGCTCCATGACGAAGCGAGCAAGACATATTCCGTAGCCCTAATTCGAAAAGATCACCTCTAAGTTGTCGGTGTACTCAGTCCCAGGGCTGGCTGCAAATATTCAACAAAGGTCCAACTATAGAAGAATAGTTGATATGAAGGTATCCATACTCTCTAGGTACTGAGCGTGTTAACCATAAAACTACTCGACTAAAAAGGTGTCCGGGCCATCATTTCTAGCTAGAGAAATGGTAGTGCAGTGCTGCCAGTGCATGTTCGATAAACTAGCATAGAATATGACCCTCCCTTAGCGAAGGGACAGCCATGCAAACCACCAGCTCTTTTTCTCTTACGAACTCGGGTAAATCTACACCGAATAACAGCCCTCTCTCCGGAATTATCGGCAAATTGATCCTTCTTCTGTCAAAGAACAGGCTAGGCCGTACTTAGGGCACCGGGATTCCTCTTCTGGGGCAGATGAAACATAAGACTATCTTGGCAGTCGTCGGGGTGCTTGGCACGGAGACATTGCTTCATCCGTATGAATCATGTCCGTCTCGATGGATCATCTAGGTAGAGCCAAGACACCGGCTTGATTGTTCTTGCCTCTGTTGTGTCAGTTGAACTCTAGTGAAAACATATCTTGGTGTCAGTGGATTGTGTTCGGCCTGATGTTCCAGACTGCAGCTAGGTCCGTATCTACTTGTAAGTATCTACCTACTTGTATAGTTTATATGCTCTTCTGTATTTCTTGCACGAAGCTCAGGGCTTCGGCTAGATACCCCAAACAGGAGGGTCCACCGCGCCGCAGCCCCTGCGCTAGAACAGTCCAGAGTATGGGCCGGTGAAACAAAATCAGACGGCCAGGAGATTACTCCGTATAGGGGTGCCAAGCTTATCATGCTCTGATATTGCTCTTCTAGGTCGACGGAACAAAATCCCGTCGTTGTTCGTGCTGTCGGCCTGGAGTGCCGTAGCCCTTCTGCCCTGCATCTTCCCGACTTACCAGAGTCATCCGGGGTAGATTCCTACCCTGCAGCGCTGTGCAGCAGTATTTCCTGGAGGGTTGCATTACAGTCCCAGTCAATTCAATTAGAGTGATCGTTCTCGGACCCTGCAGAATACGAGTCAGAATCACACATGCTCCACCAATTAGGGCTTTGGGGTGATTAAGTCCTCCAACGGGGCGAGACCAATATTCATTAATCACTGACGACACCAGTTCCTGATTCATTAACCACTGGCAAGACTGGCTTGGCTCGGTTCCAAACTACTTCTCCGCTGGATGGAGGCCATGGGTGCTTGGCGTCAGGACCAAGAGTTCAAGACGGTGGAGACATTGCTATCAATGGCGGAAATGGAGTTGATTACCGCTGTTTCACTTTGATATCTGCTTCATTAAGTGCAGAGAACCAGTATCGCAGTGAGACATCCAAGGACATCATATTGTTATTGTTCGGCTCTACGGGATATTTGACAGTATCCAGAGAGGTATAAATTCAGCTTCCTCTACGACCGTTTGCTCCTCATCACCACACTCAACACTTCCAACACTTCTAACACAATCAACTTCTCAGACTATCAGTCACAATGTACCAGCCTCTTCTTCTCCTTCCTCTTCTCCTCACCTCGGCCTTTGCCTCCCCCCATGATCCCACCACTCACCAGGCCCTGGAGAAGCGCGCCTCCTTCCCCATCCCCGCCTCCAAGGGCAGCGTGACCTACTCCTCGGCCAAGACCATCAGCGGCACCTTTGACGGCGGTCTGAAGACCTACGGCCGTGGCGTCAAGTGCTCCGGCCAGAAGGAAGGCGGTGACAAGGACGCCGTCTTCATCCTCGAGGAGGGCGCCACTCTTAAGAACGCCATTATCGGCGCCGACCAGATCGAGGGTGTCCACTGCAAGGGCTCCTGCACCATCCAGAACGTCTGGTGGACTGATGTCTGCGAGGGTACCTCCCCTCCCTTTACCACAATCTTACCGCTCCAAGGCTAACTATTGCAGACGCCCTCTCCCTCAAAGGCAGCGGTAGCGGCACCCACCGCATAATCGGCGGCGGCGCCCGCAACGCCGACGACAAGGTCATCCAGCACAACTCCGGCGGCAAGGTAATCATCCAGGACTTCACGGTCCAAAACTTCGGCAAGCTGTACCGCGCCTGCGGCAACTGCAGCAAGCAGTTCAAGCGCACCGTCGAGATCAGCGGCGTCAAGGCCTCCAGCGGCAAGTCGCTCGTGGGTATCAACTCCAACTATGGCGATACTGCGTCCATCACTGGCTGTGCCAGCAGCGTCAAGGAGATCTGTGTTGAGTACACGGGTAACAGCAGCGGGGATGAGCCCAGTAAGAAGGGGTCTGGGCCTAGTAATGCTTGCAAGTATAAGGAGCCTTTGCCTACGTGCTAAGCTAGCAGCTGTTTTTATATGTGTATTTGAGTGGAGGGGATGAGTGGATGAAGTATTCACTGGGGAATTGGCATTATTGGTGTATATACTGCAGAATCAAGCTAGACAATCTATACATCTCTAGCTTGAATTTGTACACTGGCCTAGAGATTTTAAATAGAAGAGCATGCAGGAAAGGGGTCTTTCATGTATCTCTAAGCGCCTACTGTATCTTGATGACGGTCGGCTCCGAGCTTCACAGCAGAACAGCCACTTGGTCAAGGGAGTCAACAGGCTCAGAGATATATTCCGAACTCGATAATCTAAGCATGAACTTCTGACGTTCCAGAATGGACCGCTATCGCATGCGGTCCAAATGGTGGCGATAGGATGTCGACCTAGCTGTTCGAAATCACTAGAATAAGCTGGAAACTGTGCATAGACCTGCATTGACCTAGAGAAGATGCTCGACCGGACTGGCTACAATGGCTACAATCGATATCATTATCATCAACCTGGAATTGGGACATATGTAACTTCAGCCTCGCTTTCACATAGCGGCACCATTCGACACCATTAGACGGATCAAGTCCGCACCGCGAGCCATGACTGAGGAGGCAGCAGATGGCTATTTGAAGTCAGAACAAAGGTAGGTTCCTTATTATAAAAGAAAACAGTGTATCCGTTCAAACAAAGCTCGAGTCGCTGGAGAGGACGGCGACTAGTGCATCTTTGGCCTCTGTGCGATCACCCCGGCCATCTGACCTATCCAGGTCAGTGGAAAACATGCGCAGGCCTGCTGGAATCTTGCTTTTTCAGAGAACACCATTTCGGTTGAGCATCTGCCACCAGCATCCTCCGTACGCTTGGTTTGCAGCCAACATCCCTGACGTACATGTACGTGCCATAAGTCGTGAAGCTCTTGCAAGAGAGTCAAGTTCGGGATCCCTCTTTAGCACACGAGGACAAACACTTCGCCTTCGTTCGTCCTCAAATGCGTTCCGCATACAAAGCCGGACATCGTGGCTCAGCTGTTATCCGTTCGGTCTTCGACGCCTGGACTGACACACACTTGATGTTTGGTGGCTTCGAGCAGTTCCCTTGCAGATGCGATGGAGATCCGTGCCGAGAACAGGAACGAGTCGCAAGCTGAGACGTTGTTGCTAACTCACCAGCTCTTATGGGGTTTCATTGCCAGATTTCTGGTTGGGAAGTATTGCAGGAAATGAGGAACACCATAGCCTCAGAAGAAGCTCAAAATCAGGGAACTTGCCATGGTGTTGAGCTATTGTTACTGCTTAAAGGCCGTGGACTCGATGCTGAACGATGTATTCTGCTCGGGAGAGTTCGGATCAATTCCTCACTCCAGATCCGCGGTTATTGACACTAGAGCAGCGCGGTCAAGAGACAGTCATCTTGCTCATGACGATCCGACCATACAAACTCTGAAAAACAGTCAAGTCCAGTGCATTCCAGGGCTTGGAGCATACGTACGTATTCCAGAAATCCAAAGCCACATCGCTCATTCCCTGTGTACGACATGCTTGCTGGCTACAAGCTTTGGCTTTGCGGTGTTGCGGTGTGGCGCCTGCAGCCTAGATCTCTGACCGCCGCTCCCTCCCAGCATGAGGCATTAGATTTAGCTTTGAACCAAGAGTATTTGGAATCCCCCGTGTCTGAGCGCTGAGCCGGCCTACCGCGATGTGCATCGACACATGGGACTGAGGCTGATTGTAATGGGAAGCCATACCCACGCGACTCGACCACGCAGGATACTTCCAAGATGACTGCATGAGGGTATGAATACTATAACATAGAATCTGTAGTAGCTGAGTAGCATATCGAGGCACGATGAGCTGGGCTAGGGTGCTATGGTCCAAATGATCGGTCATCGGTAAGCTTACCCCTTGCTGACCCATTCCCGACAATATACCCAATCAGTCGGGTGAGGCAGCGAAGCCACCGTCCCTTGCTTCAACACATGTCATAAGGCCTGGTAAGAGCTTGCTCTTCGTATGGTCGATAGGTGCTCTCCGCATTCTTCAGTAGCCTAGGAATGTGCCACATCGCCAGGTCTCCGATGATCGCAGCACGGGGTCGTCGGGGTCCATCTTATGGCTTCACAGCGTTTCTCCTGGAGAATGAGCACCCTCCTTACTCAAGAAGGACAGGCTAGGACAAGGCTTGCATGAGGAATGACGAGATGTCTTCGTTCCATCTCGGAGGATGGCTGCGTCAATGACATAACCGCCTCAAGCGATGTATAAAGAGCAGAGGCCCATGACCAGAACCTCTTTTCAAACAATCACAATCACAGAACATCAAACAAATCCAGCTACCTGCAAAATGCTCTCCCGCACCATCCTCGTGGCCCTCGTCGGCGCCGCCTGCTTCGCAACCGTCAACGCGCAGACCTGCAGCGCCAGCAACAAGAAATGCTGCAAACAAATCCAGGACTCGGAGAACCTCGATGCCAACGCCCTGAACCTGCTCAAAATCTTGAATGTGGACGTTGATGCCTTGACCGGGTCTATCGGTCTGACTTGTAAGTGCAGGCCTGAGTGTGTCTCTCCTCTGTTTCGCTAACCTAGCCCAGGCACCAATGTTATCGGCAATGCCTGCAATGCGCAAGCTGCTTGCTGCACTGGCAATAACTACGTAAGTGATGCCACGCCTGGATTTCGGCGGACGGGATTCTTACTTGATGTTAGAATGGACTCGTTGTTCTTGCCTGCAATCCGATCTCGTTGTAGGCAGTCTCTGGGGACGTCTTTAGGTTACTAGGATGCTTGGAATGGTGGATTGTCAGGTTCTTTCAGTATTCTCAGGATCGCTTATAGTAGCAGGTGAATTAGAGTAATGGAATCGGCGCTCACCTTGTTGGGCCAATGAGAAGATCCTTCGTAGCAATTCCGGATCATTCACAAGTACCATACACGTACCTGACTCGATCAGATCATAGACACTACTCTGTACACCTCAATTTCTTGACAGCGGGATGATATCAACATGCGACCCACGTCTCCGCAAACCCAATCAGTCCAGAACGAACTCCGGTATGGCCAGACCGGCGAGCGGAGACATTATCTGATTGGGTTCACGGAGATGGAAGCGTCATAACGAGATATGCCTACGGTCCTACCCGCAAGCCATAGAATCAGATGATGCGTTGGATACGCCTGTGTAGCAAAGGTAGAGTAAAGAGTTGACACTCAACTACCTTGATTGATACAATCATCGGACAAGACAACTCCTAATGCTATCGTCTGTACCCCTTCCCAATCGTATATATTAGCAAGACGAGGACATGGCAAACGGAAACGGAAACGGGCGCGCATTCCACTCGGTACGTACAACAGCAACAGCTTAGAGTTTGCGGATTCGCCACTCCCCCTCACCTCCACAACCAAGTGTGATGGATTTCAATTGACAAGGCGCAGTACCTCTGTCCGCAGGAAAACACGGTGATCATCCAGCCCGAAGACGAGATCACGCATGTCGGGACGGCGAGTAAGGGGACGAAGACCATGAAGCCGGCGCGGGGGGTTGTGTTGGCGGTTGGCACGACGAAGGCGCTGGGGGACGGGGGGAGGCATGCGATGGATGTGAGACTGGGGGATTTGGTGATTTATACCAAGGTAGTTGGGCCCCTTGAGAAGTGTATAGATGGTGCTGATGGATGTAGGGGAAGGGGAAGGAGGTGAGGGTTGATAATGATGAGTATTTGATTCTTGAGCGAGATGAGTGAGTTCTTTCTTCTTTGGTTATGGGTGATCTGGTCTGATATGAGCAGGATTCTGGCTGTTGCAGACTGAATTAGTTGTCAATGATGGATTGAATCAATAATACATATACCTCTCTCCACCGGAATATATAAAATAGATTCTACCTCGACAAACTGATAACCCCCTCAACCATCTCAACCAACCCGTCCGCAACAACCTCCAAGCCCTCCCTATCAAACACCTCCCAACATCCCTCCCCCTCCAACACCCCACAATAC
>JACBAD010001909.1:0-41389 GCA_014281905.1 Aspergillus hiratsukae | reverse complement strand
TGTTGTGCAGTGAAACGCTCTCTTCTGGAGAATCGATTTGGATTTGAATTTGGCTTATAGAAGAGAAATGTACTCATGTTGAAGAAAATATCTGTGTATAGGGACGAGGCAGCAAACGTGGAGCACCAAAATGATATAACCTAACAAGATGAGAAACAGGCCGAAGGTCCATGATCGAACTATTTATGTCTCCCCCATCATGGAGAGGCAAGCTCCCCATCCACGCAGCATCCGAGCCTAGTTCAAAGAGATAGCCTTGCCATCTTTCCGCCTCAAGGTGCCAACCATTCGAGTTCAGTTTCTGTGGGAAAAGTACTATGAAAAATTAGTGTTATGTTTAATTAGCTGTTTATAATCATGATGTTTAGGATACCTATGGCTATAAATATATCTCCACACCACTTTTTCTTCACAACATAAAAGGTCCACCCAAGCACCTGAATTAAGCTTATCTTGACCTGTTTAATTGGTAATATATATATTCCTGTAGTCAATCATTATTTCATTGATAAAACATATAAATTCACTAGCAGTGTGACTACGATACTACAAACATAAGTGGTAATCCGAATACTGAGGGTCGTATTCGCAATCCTGGGTCAGATAAAGACCAACACATAGTGGCGGACTGGATAGAATCCTTACGCAATTGATGGCGGCTTAACTTTTACGTCAGAGCGGAGACCCGTATAGACGCCGAGGACACTCTATTACCTCGAATGGTTTTGATTGCGCGTTTGAGATAGCTTATATATATAACCACCCCATGCATGACACCTGTTATAGCTGAAGCCTGGCGTATCAGTCTCTCCCAGCAGAACACACTCATTATCAGCCGAAAACATAAGGAAAAGGTAAATCAGATACGACACCTAAAGTCAAAAAATATGCTCCTTAGCCAACGGGGTGAACCGCAAATATGGTTTCACAGTTTGCATATTGGGAAACTTGGCCTGCGCCTCCTCGTCGGGGACTGTGGCAGGCACGACCACATCATCACCGGGCTCCCAGTTGGCCGGGGTATTGATCCAGTGCTTGTCCGTGGCAAGGAGGGAATCCACCACGCGGAGCAGTTCAGTTGTGCTCCGGCCGGTGGAGGCCGGATAGGCCTGGATGAGGCGGATGACCTTGTTGGGGTCGATGATGAAGACGGACCGGATGGTGTAGGCGATGCCTCGGGCGTCGACGTTGGTCGCGTCTTGGTGGTCGAGCCTGTTCAGCAAACTTTGTCAGCGGTTAGGCTCAACAGGGGCCGCAGACGAGAAACGAGAATCGACTGACATATCATAAGTATGGGCGATCTTGCGATCCTCATCCCCAATGACAGGGAAGGTCAACGAAGAGCCGGCGATCTCGGTGATGTCGTTGATCCATCCATCGTGCGACTCGATCGAATTGGCCGACAGTCCGATCAGCTTGACGCCGCGCTTGGTGAACTCGGAATGGTGTCTGGCCAGGTCTGCCAGTTCGGTGGTGCAGACGGGGGTGTAGTCCTCGGGGTGGGAGAACAGGATGACCCAGTCGTTGCCGATCCACTCATAGAAGTCGATACGACCGATGGTGGTGTCGGCTTGGAAGTTGGGGGCCTTGGACCCCAGGCGGAGCCTGTAGATCGCGCATGGTCAGGTATTTTCGAAGGTAACGTCCAATGATGACTGAACAATAAAGGTTCAGGACAAGGAAAAGGAGAAAAGGGAAAAAAGAGGATCAAGGGAGAGGTGAAAGCATATAACATAAAAGAAACAAGCACAGATGATCAGCAAGAAAACATGGAAGGGTGGGTAGCTTACGGCTTGTATGGCACTTCCGCAGCCATTCTGAGCGGGAATTGACTGACACTTTTCAAACCCCGGAATAGAGAGGTCGACACACTGCGATTAGAAAAGGGCAAAAGGCCCCAAGATCAAAGACCGGTTATTCACTAATAGCTAGGGATCTGGCTAAGTCGATATCTGAGAAAACCTGGAATGGAGACATGACATAGGATGTTGGGGAGTTGGCCGAAAAGAGGAGAGAGTAAGACAGAGAGGAAGACAGAGCCGGAGACAGAGAGGGAGAGACACAACATCTCGACCACATCCAATAACAGCTAAGGTATCCTTGGTTAGCTCGGCCAAGTTCTAGACCCTATCTATTACAGCCAATAGAAAGCATGCAAAAGCCCCTTCTCCATGTTTCTGCCAGGAACGGGTTAGCGCCAGAAATGTTTAAGGTTGACGTCATATCTTGATCCGGGGAGATTGACTTTATTCCTTAAGATTATCCTTTTCATTTGATATAAGATTCACTCAGTAGAAGAAAAGAGCTCCATTCCAAGTGAGAAACTAGTAAAACAGCAACAATTCCATGGAGGGTACAAGAGGAAGTCTACACGGGGAATGGAACTTTGATAATACTCCGTACCGTAGTCCGTACTCCGTACATGGAAGGAGCGACCAAAACCGGTTTTTCCCACATTGGTTTAGCTTCCCCGAGCCCCGCTGGGCTTAGCGCCATTTCCACCACCCACACTTTCGGGCCACAAGGCACCCAGCACAGCATCTTCCATGCTTTTGCTGCCTCACACATCAATATTCACTATTATTATTACAGTTACTGGAGCTCACCTTATCATATTTCTTTCCTTCATTATTTACATTATCCACTGTTACGTTGGAGGACATGCTTTGGATCTTTCGCTCAACGTGACCAGCAACGTGACTGATCATGAGATCGCCAATTGATCCACCCACTTAATCCTTCTATCTTATCCCCTCGACGGAACGCAGCCATGCAGCGAGAGGCTCAAGAGCCTCCGACCGGTCTGCTGGACAGGCTACAGCGGCTACCCGGTTATACCTGGGACGGGTCGAGGCAATTTCGCTCCAGCTATGGCGTCTGGTGCGTCAGCTAGATTGTTGCGTTCGGTCACGTGCTGATTCAGCGTAGGCATACTTTTGGCACAAAACACTTTGTCGACACCACCAGGTCGCGTCATGTTCTGCCTGTCCGTCCTCGAAGCGCGTCGCCACTTGAACACCCGGACGTTGGCGCAAGAGCTGTTGCGCAGCCACGCGATGCGGCCGATGATAGTCATATCGAGGTCTCGGGCGAAGATCGGGAGAGTGCGATGGAAGTGGTTTCGCGTATTTCTGAGAGCCCGGGTCAGGAAGAAAAGGCTCAGGAGGAGTACCGGAGGCTGGCCGCCGTCGCCGATCCCCACTACAATTGTCTCCTGCGGCCCTTGGAGGCGAAGCTATTACCCAGTCGCAATCACGAGCGCGAGTCACCGCTCGTGGCCTGCATCTACGAGAGCCCCGGCCCCAATGACTTGATGAAATATGTGGACGGCGGCGCTACCTGGTATTGCGAGGTTCCCGAGCTGGATGGGAATGACGAGGATCTGGATATCAACAAGGACGAGGACGATGACGATGCGGTTTCGCTGAAGCGCAATCGGGACGAGCCTATGCCGCAGTCTACCTTTCTCGATTTCGCCATCGGCGCCGCCGAGTGCATCAAAATCCTCCATAGCCAGCAGATTGTGCATGGAGAGATCAGGGCGGATGCTTTTCACTTCAGTGAAGAGACAGGGAGAGTGAAGCTGATTCACCTGGGAGCCGGTCTGCGGCGGTACCACTCCGATCTTACGAATGCAACATGGTCCGCTGTGGCCAATCAGGACGGTGCTACGTCCAGGATATCATACATGAGCCCGGAGCAAACTGGCCGGACACCCATTCAACCCGACAGTCGAGCTGATATCTATTCCCTGGGCATCCTCCTCTGGAGCGCGCTTGTCCAGGAGGCTCCATTTTGCGGTAGGACCCCCATGGAGATCATCAGAGCCGTGCTGGGAGAGGAACTTCCTCTGGTGTCGAGCTTGCGACCGGATGTTCCGGACCTCATCGCGCGAGTGATCGCCAAAGCGACAGCCAAGAATGTCTCGGAGCGGTACCATTCCGTGAGTGGTCTGCAGCATGACCTGGTGGAGTTGCGGAGGCTACTGGCTGCCGAAGATCCTGACGATGAGGACAATGATGAAGGGGAAGCAGCGACAGCCGCAGAAATCGATAACTGGATAATTGGCAGCAAGGACGTCTCTCCGTTCTTCACGCTGCCGCGCATCATGGTGGGCCGGACACAGGAGCGAAATGCCATTGTGGAGATTCTGGACCGTACGTATCAGATGTACCAAGGAAAAGGGCTGCAGCTGTCCTCGCTGCCAGAGGGCCAATTTGCCACGTTCGATGCCTTGGCCCTGCCCGGCGACACCCCTGGCGAAGAGGATGGTCACAATGCGACGGATGGATTTTCCAACTTGCTGGCCGGCACCGCCAGTGGCGTCCGCCGGTCATATCCAGCCAATACGGCCCGTATGCGGTCCCCTGGCGACTCGCGGTATGGTTCGTTCGAGAGCATCGAATCCGCACCAGGGGCATCGGACGCAAAGACGGCAGACAAGCGACTGTCTACGCCGTCGATTGACACCGCCAGTGTGGAAGGAAGCTCCCGATCCAGCGACAGTGCCGGGAGGACAGGCGCGCATCGCATGATGGTGCCAAAAGGACGATGCGAGCTGATCACCATCGAGGGAGGCGCTGGCTTGGGCAAGACCCGGCTGATCACATCCGTACAGATTGAAGCCAGACAGCGAGGCTTCTTTGCTAGTTCTCGGTTTGATCCTGCCGCCAAAGAACGGTTGCGTCCGGTTCTGCAACTATTTTCCAGCCTCTTCGAGCAGGCGTTCTCGGAGAATACCATCGAGCCTAGCTTCCTGCCGATGTTGAGGAATCATATTGGGTCTGCGTGGAACACCCTTCACAAGGTTCTGGGTCTTCCGAAATTCCTCCTCGGATCGGGTACCGACTTGCCAGACCAGGCATCGAAGCGTCATACTCCCGCGATCCCATCTTCCACCCGACACACTGGGACACCGAGTTCTCAAGAATTTCTTCGGACAGGATCCTCGACCAAGTCCTTACCTCTCGTCCGGACATTGCTGGATATCCTGCGGGCCTTCTCGCGATACAAACCGCTGTGTCTCTGCTTGGATGATGTCCACTTTGCAGACGAAGAGTCGTTGGAGCTCGTTGCTCAGATCATCTCTGCTAGGATCCGAATGGTGGTTATTCTGGCTTACCGGCCTGAAAATGCTTCCTCGGAGATGACCAGCCATATCTTAGACCTGTGTGCCAATGAAGGTAGCTTTCCCAACCCTTTTCCTCTGCCTTCTTCAAATTTTGTTTCAACTAGACCTATACTCATTAAATCAGCAGGGTTCCGAAAGGGAAGAGATGTAGGTGTTACCACAATTACCCTGTCCACGCTCAACGAAGACAGCGTGATGGACTATGTCGCAAACACCCTATATCTATCCGTCCCTCTCATTTGGCCCTTGGGGGCGCTCATTCAATCCCGGACTGGTGGGAACCCGTTCTATATCCGCGAAATGTTGAGCATTTGCTACCGACAGAAATTCATCTGGTACGACTACCAGGACGGATCGTGGTCGTTTGATCTTCGCCGCATATCGGATCATTTCAAGTCAGACGACTACCACGAGGCCGTCCTCGATGATTTCTTGGTCATTCGGTTAAATAGCTTACCGCCTGTGTCCAAGTCAATCCTGGCCTGGGCATCCTCTGTGGGCATGACCTTCTCATTTCAACTGGTCCGGAGGCTTCTCAGCGGCGACAGGACGGCTCCCGAAGCAGACTTGCCCGAGGAAGAGATGATTCAAGCACTTCAGCCCGCCATGGAAGCCTACGTGATCGCACCCACAAAGCACCATGATGTCTTCTCTTTTACCTATAACCGTTATATGCACATTGCAGCATCATTCCACACGAAAGCCAAAGACCACGTGGACTTCATTAGAGCACAAGTGCTGTTCCAGTATTATTCCCATGATGACAAGTATCGCAATATGCTGGCGTCGGCCATCATTGAATCCGCTCCGGTCATCAAACGATCCGTGACCAGAAGGCAGCCTTTCCGCAAATTCCTAGTCGACCATGCGAAAGCTGCCAACGAGACCGGCTTCCGCTCCACCGCCATAGCCTCGTATGCGTGTTGCATCGTACTGCTTCAGGATAACGTGTGGGATGACAACGCCGAGGATGTCAGCTATGACGAGACGCTGCACATATTCACCGCCGCTGCGGAGTGCTACCTGTACCAAGGACAGCATGCCGAAGCGAATCGCTTGCTGCAGTCGATCCTCTCTAATGCGCGGAGCGCCGTGGACAAGGCCCCAGCGTGGATCTTGCAGTCTCGCATGCTTGCGCAGCAAGGTAACTCGACCGACGCTTTCCAGGCGCTGAGAGCCTGCCTTTTGACTCTGGGTCTCGATATCGACGAGGACCCGACTTTTGCGAAATGCGACGACCAATTCCGGCGGCTGCGCGACGCCATTACAGCTATCGAATCGGAGGGCATCGCCGAAAAGACCCCTGTGGAGCATCCCAACTTGGCTGCGGCGGGTGCGGTTCTTGTCGAGGCCACCCGGGCGGCTTTCTGGTCCGATACGCTGACCTTCTATCAAATGACATTGGTCATGGTTGATACCTACCTCACTCGCGGTACGTTTCCCCAGGCCGGCATGGGACTCTTGCAGTTGGCTGTGATTGCGATCTCTCGGGACAATGCCATTTCCTTCGCCAGCCATTGTGGAGACCTCGCCTTGGCTCTGATTGAGCAATGGAAAGATCCCCATACCATGGGGCGTGGCATCGCATTATACTCGAGCTTTGTTGGCCATATCAAACATCCGGTCCAGTCCTCCATTGGGCAATTGGAGGGGGCTTTAGATTTTGCCATCCGCGCCGGTGACAGGATCGCGACGATCTTGAATTATGGGTTTCTGGCCACGGCGAAGTTCTTTGCTTCTGAGAACCTCGTGGAGCTGGAGAACTTTTGCGTCTCCAGTTGTGAGGACATACCTGCCTGGCAGTCCGATACACCGGGCGGCACGATTCTCATGGCAATATGCCAGGTCTGCCGTGCTCTGCAAGGGAAAACATTCACGCATGACCCTATGCGGGTGATGAGCTGCGAACAGCACAATTCAACCGCCTACAAGCATTGGCTGGTGAAAACGATCAAGAACAGCGACCGCCCCCTCATGCTCTACGAAAGCATGGAAATGGCTCCATTATTCCTTTACGGGCACTTCGAGCGAGCAGTTGCACTGGGAAATTCCTGCCTCAAGAAGATCAATGCTGTATGGTCTGCACGGGACACGAGGTTCCTCATGTTCTTCCATTCACTTTCTCTAGCCGGATCAGTCTGGGTCCGGAAACAGGAGCAGCATGATTCCACATATCGCGCAGGTTACCCCCAGGCGGCCTCGGATGTAGACGGGCAGTCGCTCGATCCCGCTCTGAAGGAAGACATGGTCGGCATAGCGAGGATGCTGAGGTATTTCAAGCGGAGGATCGAACAGTGGCAGACTGTTTCGGATGTGAACTATCTGGCGTGGTCTAAGATGCTCGGCGCCCAAATTGCAGAGATGGAAGGACACCAAGCTGCCGCTCTTCGTCTTTACCAAGAAGCTTTAGATCATGCTTCCACCCATGCTTTTACTTTTGAAGAGGCCCTGGTCCACCATCTGTTGGCTGGCCACCTGATCCGCGAGGGCTCTTACCGATTAGGGACTCTCGCTCTGAAAGAGGCAGTTACTCTTTACCGGCAGATGGGCGGCACCGGAGTGGCTGAACATATCCTGCAGTCGCATGATCTGGAACAGAGGGTGAAGGATGTTCGAGAGGCCGCTACTCAAACCGACGTGGAAGAAGCGACTGTTCCGACCAGGCCACGAGTGACCGCTACCCCCACCGACGACACCTCCAGCATTGACGATGCGGTGGCGGACCGTGCCCTCCACATATTGGATCTCACCTCCATCCTTGAAGCGTCGCAGGTGATTTCCAGTGTTCTGCGAGTTGACGAGCTGCTGCGTACCATGTGCAAGATCATTATGCAAAGCTGCCATGGCGTCGCGACCCTAGCAGCCATTGTCACCAACGAGGAGCAGAATGTCGGGTGGGCAGTGGCCGCCAGTGGTAATGCGGCCGGACACATCAGAGTACATAATCCTCCAACACCAGTGCGCCACTCCAACCTTGTGGCCGAAAGCATCGTCAACTACTGCGTGCGCTTCCGCGAAGCGGCGTATTTGCCGGATGTCCTCCAGGATCCGCGGTTTAGCCACGTTAGTGAAACCTGGGTTGCGCAGAACCCGGTCAGCAAATCCGTCATGGCCTTGCCCATTTCGCCCGGCGGCGACGACAGTGGACCCAACGTGGTACTGTATCTGGAGGGCCCACCGAACGCCTTTTCGTATCGCACTCGGGTCGTTTTGCAGTTGCTAGTGGTGCAACTCGGGATCAGCTATTCCAATGCGCTGACACTCCAGGAAGTCGAACGCGTGTCCACGATCAATCAATCCATGGTTGAGGCGCAGAAGCAGGCCCTGGCGGAAGCTATGGCGGCCGAGCAGAAGGCGAATGTCGCCAAGGCGGAGGCCCTGCATCACGCCAAACTGGCCGAAGAGGCAGCCAAGGCCAAGAGCAGCTTCCTCGCCAATATCTCCCATGAGCTACGGACTCCCCTGAACGGGGTCATTGGCAACTCCGAACTCCTACTCAGCAGTCCACTGCCCGAGGCGCAGCTGGAAATGGCCGAGTCGATTCGCATGTCCGCGAACCTGCTGCTCGCGGTGATCAATGACATCCTCGACTTCTCAAAAGTCGAGGCGAACAAGATGCAGTTGCACATTGTTCCATTCGATGTCGAGAGAATGGTAATGGAGGTCGTTCGCTCCATCCCGACCGATTCCAAGAACGGGCGACGGCCGAGCCAGGTCAACATTGTGCACGACATTCAACTCCAGGAAACCCGTTACGTGTGTGGCGACCCTGTGCGCCTGCGGCAGATCCTAGGAAACCTGGTAGGCAACAGTCTGAAGTTCACGGAAAAGGGGTCCATCACTGTGGGAGCCCGCGCGGAAAACGAAACCGAGGATTCTGTCCGTCTCTCCTTCTGGGTGGCCGACACGGGGATTGGCATCCCGGATGTACTCATCCCCAGGCTGTTCAGACCCTTCACCCAAGCCGATGCCAGTACCGCGCGCCGGTTCGGAGGTACCGGGTTAGGGCTCAGTATTTGCAAGCTTCTGGTGGAATTGATGGGCGGCACAGTCGACCTCAAAAGCACAGAGCACGTCGGAACGACCGTTTCTTTTGCCCTCACTTTATTCAAAGCGACCCCGGGAGATTCCGGACGCACTACACCGACACGATCCAGCGACGGTAGCCAGGCCGCCATCGATCAACAGCTCCCCTTGGAGTTGCTGGATTTATCTAACATACGCCTCCACGACCTCCGTGTCTGCATCGCAGAAGACAACCTCATCAACCAGAAGATCACCGTCCAGTTCCTCAAAAAGCTCGGCTTTACCCAGATAGACACCTACAACAACGGCCTCGAAGCCGTAGAGGGTATCCAGGAGCAAGCGAGCCGGGACCAACCATATCACATGATCCTGATGGATGTCCAGATGCCCGTGATGGATGGGTATGACGCCACGCGGCGTCTGCGTCAGGATTCCGAGGACGCTGTCCGGCGGATCCTCATTATTGCGCTTACGGCGTCGGCGATCCAGGGAGATCAGGAGCGTTGTCTGGCGTCGGGGATGAATGATTATCTGGCGAAGCCGGTACTGCTGGGGGCTTTGAAGAAGAAGTTTAGTAAGTATTTGCGGATGGTATGAGGTCGTGACTTGATACCCATGTAATCTGTTCCTCTACAAAATATAACTATACCCATTTGTATGAATCTGAAGATCTAGAGTTGTCACGAAGTAGCATGCATGCTCTGGATGTACATCTCACCGCCAAGTGTAATGGAAGTTCATGTCTTCTGAGCATCAGAATCATATATATGCGGAAATGAATCTAGTAGCTGAAGCAAGCCAGGAGGAACGCATCCACCATCCAGACACGATAACAGAAGACCCCGCAAGACTCGCCAAGAGCAGCGCAGATCGGATCATCGTGCGACCTTCCCAGAATGGAGTATCACCCGGCTCGACTGGGACAAGATCGACCAGGATCGCCAGCATCCCTCAAACCACAGGCGCTGATCGCCTCTGAGGACGGCTGAGACACGTCATTGAGAACCTTCTTGCTCTGATAGAAGAGCTAGCCTAAAGGATCTGCATTGAGGCCGAACAGTTGTTCGTGCATACAAACGCCAGTTCGTCTTGATGTGTCCTGAAATCAACCTTAAACTGATGTGATTGACATGATCTGCGAGATCGTCTCCGGTGGCTGGCTCAGCCAACTCATGTAAAACACATAAATAAGAGTACAGACACTGGCTGTCCCCTGTGTTGACATTCATTGCATCCTATGCCGTAGCTATGGCAGATACTCCGCGACGCCAGATTGTACTGTGTTTCGATGGCACAGGAAACACATTCCGTGCTGATGGCACAGAGACAAATATCCTCAAGATATGTCGAATGCTGGAACGGACGGATGAGCAATGTAAGTTCTCCTTTTGATGTTCTTCGTTCAATAAAAAAGAAGCAATTCGTCTGATCCAAATTCCAACAATAGTATGCTATTATCAACGTACGACCACTTCCTCGCCCCGTAACAACCAAAACTAACACACTCAGCGGGCATTGGCACCGAGATAACGCCCGGCTCACTCGCAGCCATGACGCTTAAGAAGAGCAGCCGTCTAGGCAAGAGCAAAACACTGAGCCAGGCGCTGGGAAAGTCATTCGACCAGCACGTCCTCGGCGGCTACCGGTTCCTCATGCGCCACTACCGGTCAGGGGCCGAGATCTACATTTTCGGCTTCTCCCGCGGCGCCTATACGGCTCTTTTCCTGGCGGACATGCTGGACCACACGGGTCTGCTGGGTCCGGACAACGAAGAGATGATCCCTTTTATCTGGGATGCCTTTTCGACGTGGAAGCTGACTCGGTATCAGCCTGATCAGCGCAGCGAAGCGATGAAATTCCTTCATCATTGTCGCAACACACTATGCCGCCCCGTTGTCAGGGCTCGCTTCCTGGGCTTGTTTGATGCCGTTAACAGCATTGCGGACTTTGAGATCTTTAATGATATGCACCCCTCCGCCCGTATAACGCGGCATGCGGTGAGTATCGATGAACGCAGATCCAAGTTTCAACCGGTTCTGTTGCGTCCTAGAGAGATGAACAAGCCTCGAGCGCCCCGCCACGTCCGGAGTACGAATGATGCCCCTCTCGCGGAGTCTCCGGAAGCTTTAAATTCGGCGGATGTTCCTGCTGCAGCTGATGAAAACAATGTGGACGCGGATGAGGACGAAGATGACGATATAATTTGTGATATAGAAGAGATATGGTTCCCTGGCGGCCATTCAGACATCGGCGGGGGACATCAGCGAGCGCCAACGGAGAAAACGTACCAGCTCAGCCATGCGCCGCTGGTGTGGATGGTCCAAGAGGCATCTCGGTGCGGACTGCGATTTCAGCCGCACATGCTCAGGAGTGAAGGGTGCGTCCCTGATGAGGAATCGCCCGATCAGTTCTACAAGGATCTTGATGAATCCATCACGCACGGTCAGCTTCATGATAAACTTCAGTCTGGCCCTGGGATGTCCTCCATCTCCGTGCTGGCATGGCGAACTATGGAGTATCTGCCCATCCGCCGGGCGGATAGACAGCGAGACGGGTCTTGGAAGCCCATCCACTGGCCGCTGCATCGCGGTGAGTTTCGGGCTCTCGGGCCTAATGATGTAATTCATGTCTCTGCTTTCCGCCGGATGGAGTCGAATCCCGAGTATCGTCCGGTCAGACTTATCGCCGGAGCATCGAAGGGGGTTAAGAAAACACCCGCAGCATATGGGCGCGGCGAATTTGTGCTCCATGAGCATGAAGGAGATCCGGTGCGACAGACATATATCAGCAAATCAGTTATGGTGCCCGACAGGACCGAATAATTGCCTGGTTTCATATGTCCTAAATATCCTATAGGGAATGCAATGACTTTGATTATTAAAGCACAACTTTATATAATATAATCGGTAAGAAAGCTCCTAGTAAGTTGCATAACTGGACGCTGCACCAAACCCACTATCCTACTGATGCCTCGCTACTCCTTCATTACCAGCCAAACTCGGCATGTTTGCCCTCATCATCTACAATTTCCAGGAACAAATCTTTGTTATCCCCCTCAACAGCGGCACGGGCAATAACCTTCCCACCCTCGTCGGCATCCTTGTGACCTTGGAACGCTCCAAAAGCCGTACGGCGGTATCCAGGCTCGACTAGAACAGTCGAGATATTTTCCTCCCGGAGTGCAATCATGTCGACGGCTGAGACCATATTGACGGCTGATTTGCTGCTGCGGTATACAGGAACCTTGTAGTTCCAGGCGTTGTAGGGAGAGCCCTCTGTCAGGGCAACACCAAACATCCCCAGGCCACTGGTGACCGTCACAATTCGGCGCTGAGGATAAGTTGATTTACGGATCAGCGGTAGAAAGGTCTGATTCATGACAGCCACGCCAAAAACATTAGTTCAAAAACTGCGCGGAAGTCCTCCCGGAGAGTGGCATTGGGGTTTGGTGAGCGGTTGATGCCAGCATTGTTGACCAGGATATCGAGGTGGCCCAATTTCTCTTCGACAATTTTAGCGGCATTGAAGATGGCCTCGTCGCTATCCAGAACAACCGGCGTTAAGTCTGCATTGCCAGTCTTAGGAGCAATGGCCTTGACGGCATCGTCGGCCTTTGACTGAGAGCGGGCGGCGACGACCAGCTGGTATTTGTTGCTTCGGGCCAGGAGTTTGAGAGTTTCGTGGCCAAGACCCCGGTTGCCGCCAGTGAGGAGGATAACAGGTTTGGAATTGGAAGCCATGACCGTGTTTGCAGATATTGTTTTGTTGTCTGAGATGTTGCATCAGCCTTGATATAGATATGCGCTCGGACTTAAGATATGGGATTTAACAGCACCGGCGCCTTAAGCCCGGCTGCCAATATGGAAGGCCCGGTCTTTGGACTTCGCCTCGCACCGATTGCATAGTGTCACTTGCTCCTGCACTTATGACAACCGGTAGAGGCTCCAAAACCTATCCTTAAAGATGCACAACAGTTCTCAATTAGTTGGGGTTCCTGGTTCTAGTTAAAGTTCCACGCAATGATTAGGAGAAACAGCCGGTTGTTTTTCTGCCGGATAATGAATCTTGTCGGCATTGCTCATGATACATTTAGATTCGTAGTAATATCTGGACTCTAAAGAAAGCATAGCTGAGGCGTTGTCTCAATCAGCCCGCCTGTTTTCCTCGTTCTTCTTCTAGCTTTCCTCCCCTTAAGTGATCTCCTGTGGAAGAAAATTCAAATATCAGTCCAGATCATTTCAGTCTCATGCCAATAGTAGAGGCCTTGCTAATCCACCCTTTGCCCACTGCGCTACAGCATGGGGAATTTGTTCCTTCAGGATGGACTTCGCTCAGGGATAGTATACAACATTTCGTCAAGCATTTGTTGCAGTCTTCCTTTGACCACAACATTCAGTTGTCCTGGATAGGGCTGACTGCTTTGCCATTGTCAGTTGGCCTAGCATTCCTCCATCCCATTCACACCTGCCCCACCAATATAAGGGTCCATTTGCGTCGTACGTTAGAGCTTTTGGTGGCAGGGTCCAGGCAGTAAACTTTTCTCCAGCCGCCACAAATACTGTGGAAACAAGACTGCTCTTTATTCCTTGCGTAGATGACACTGAACGAAAGGTCGAGACATTGCCGACTCAACCGATGGACCTCTCGCAGAAGAAGCCTGGACCGCTCAACATCCTCAAGCTCCACAGACATCCTGCACGGCCCATCTTGGGCTCCCTCCAGGTCCCAAACCTGGTCGACCACGACAGAGTTGACTGGCAACCGCACAGACTGCCAATGACTGGTTAAGAGACAGAAAAGAGTAGAGTGGCCAGAAGCGAAGAGTACATTATGATACTATGAACAGGGTTATCTTTGAGTCATACAACATCCAGATATCTCATGGAAGTCTGAACCAGCATGTCGAAGGGTAGTTACTTTCTAGATCATAGTCATACTATTTAGTTGCGTCTTATGATCACTTCATGGAGATCTGGTTCAAGTCCAGACCCGCACTTCTCTGTTTGCGGCTATTTATTTAAGGTTCGGCTCATGAGGCAATGTGAATGACATGAGCTCCTTATTTTTCCTAGTTTGTTTAAACTTTACTTTTATTTCTTTTTATCCCATTCAAATCAAGCAGTCGTAGGTACAGGAAGATCTGACCTGGTTTTAAGAAGCAAGTGCTCGCTTACCTTTGATTCAGACTGGGTGGAATAGAGCCTTAAGTGTCACGGGCTAGAATATCTCAGTCCGAGGCTTTACTCTAGCCGTCCCAATAGGCCACGAAGGTATGGAGTGGAATTGCTGAGGAAGGAAGAAAACTAGATACAGGCTGTCATCGTGCTAAGATGACATGGCAGCAGACTAACAGGGAACCACGTGACCACAGCCGCATACACAATGCGGTGCGTGTCATGGGGTCAGCCCATGACATTAAGTCTGACTGTGATATTCAAGGGAATCAGCCAAGTACAGAGATACCAAAGATAGCCTACTATCAGAAAGCAATTGGGCAAATGTAGGTGATAAATATCTGGGGTAAGCCAAATGCCGTGGAGCTGGTCAGTGTCTGACATATGGGATCTGCCAACCCTAGTTCTGGGGCCCACTACAATCTAGAACTGCCTCTCCTGCCTCTCCCAGGTCCAGACGACTTACCAAGTCAGTAACTATGGAGTTCTTCCAGCCTATTAAAGAAAAAGAATACTTACGAGGAGTATGGTTCTAGGGCGCTAACATGTAATGGCAGTGTGGCATGCTATAGCTGTTTTCAGGAATCAGGGGACAGGGGGTAGACAGTAGTGGTCCAAGTTTCACAGACAAACTTACATGGACCATGATGTCAGGATTCTAATATTCCTTATTCGGCAGTCCTTGTACTGGAAATGCTTAATTACCAGTTATATTAGAATAATAAGTGTAACTGGAGTATTTCCTTCTTGGGCTCCGTTACATCAATATGACAACTGACAAGCACAGCTCAGTATGTGTTACACACCACCTTATTGCATCTATCTAGTTGCAGTGTCATTAGGTCATGATCTTGTTCATTGCAAGTAGTAAAAAAGAAAATATGGATTATTTAGCTTCTCCAGGACAGATAAATAGAGGACAAGCACCATCAGACCCAGTAATTTTATCTATTCCACCAACAGTTCCCAATTTTCTCTTTGCAGAACTACCCTGATATATCAAAGTAGTTGTTACCTAAGCCTGTACCATGCGTTTGCTTGAGGACGGAAAGATTTATTACATATACACTAATATGCAAGGTGGAAAGGTTTGGGATGCATTTGATGGATATGGTGCAGTGATGTGGTATTACAAGCCTGGCTAATAGCACATACCCTACTATAGCTAAGCAATATGCTAACATGGTGAAAGGGAGCTTAATTTTGGAGATCGGCAGCAATGGCAAGCTCAAAAGATGCCATCCCACGATGAATGGGCGTTTCAATCTGTTGGTCCCACCAGCTAGGATCTGTGTACACAGTTAAGTGAACAGGTTGCTTTGAAGCAAAAGTGTATATTCGTAGATAGATGTATAGATAGATTATGTTATCAGCTGCTAGTCCTAATACATGAGTAGCGCATACTCAGGCCACAGGCAATGCCAATGATTGGCATGGCCACAGTAGCAAGAGTGAATATGTTCCGACAGTCTATTGGATTTATATTACCTATATCAGTCCTGACACTGCCAATGCAGTTCTGTCGCTCTTGTTCGTCTGTATCTTGCGCCTGGATACCCCTGAGGAGTGGCCACCCCTCTTTGGTAGTCCTCTCGAGGCGTACACCATCCGGCGCTTTTGGGGCAAGTTCTGGCACCGTCTGGTGTACCGGCCTTTTTCTATTTATGGGAGATTGCTTTCACGCGGTGTCCTGCGCCTAACATCTGGCTCAGCTGCAGATAAGGCATTTATTGCATTTGTGGTCTTTGCATTATCTGGTACAGCACATTCAATGATTACCTGGCAATTAGGCTATCGGTGTGGCTACTGGCGAGATTTGTGGTTTTACTGTATCAACTTTGTGGCGGGTGCCGTGGAGCTAGTGGTCCTCAAGATGATTCGGGAAATTGCAAAGAGGTATGGGCACGCTCAATCATTTAAGCAATTGGAAATGAGTGCTATTAGCAAGGGTATAGGGTTTGTTTGGGTGTTTATGTTTCTGTTTTGGAGTGTTCCAAAGCAGGAGCTTCCGAAGATTTACTGTTTGATGCAGGATATCTAGTGAACATGATGAGAGATTTAATAAACATTCCAAAGTGAGACGCTCCCAGACACTACTACTAGGGACACTGAGGGATCCAGACGCGCATGTCACTGGGACCCCGATTTCCCCAAGCAAAGTAGGGAATGAATCTTAGGGTGACCGGGTGTCCATCGGGATGGGCTCGGCTCTGATTGTTCGTATACAATTGCGATCCGCCTTGGACATCCACAACTGTACCTCGAGTTGTGACCCCAATGATCGGACGGCCTCGGACGTTCATTGAGCATGTCTCCAACGAAGCTGTCCTGTCAATCCGGACTAACCTCAAATCCGTCGCCCGGCTTTCCTGGTCGATCGATTCGAGGGCATAGATGAACGGACCCCGTTGCAGTGCAATGCAATCGCGATTTTGATGGACTAATGGGTGCGATGTGATGCGCGTCGCTGTCATGGGAAGGTCCAATTCGACAGTATCTGACGGTGAATATTTACGCGACGGGAGCGAGATATATCCGTGGTCGAACTCGCTGGGGACAGGATCGCCATTAATCCTGATTTGGTGACTACCAGCCCAACTCGGGACTCGCAGTCGCAGCACCGTCGGCGCAGGTTCAGACCCTGTCACGGTGAACCGTGTCCGTCCATGCCAGGGCCATTCTGTATCAACATGCCAGAGCGCTTGACCGACACGGACCTCGCCACTCACATACATGTGGACGGTGAGCCTGACCGACTCGCCCACTCGGTCGCAGCCATACAAATAGCCGCCAAGCTTGTTGAGAAGGCGGCAGATGTTCGATGGACAACAGAACACTTTAAACCATCCCTGACGCTGGTGCGAACAGTCCACCGTCGCCAAAGGGTTGTCATAATTGAAGGTCTTTCCGTCGAAACTGAGTCCGGCCAGCATCGCGTTGTACAGGCATCGTTCCATAATGTCTGCCACCGCACCATCACAATGAACCTTGAGCTTGCGCTGAGCCAAGAAGATCACACCAATGGCGGCACAGGTCTCCGCGTAGGAGGTCTCGTTGGGTAGGTCGTACTCGGGGCCGAAGCCCTCGTACAGATGCACACTCCCAATCCCGCCTGTCACATACATCTTCTTCTCCACCATATTTTTCCACAGCCGATCCGTCACATCAATATAAGAACGTTCCCCCGTTGCGACGGCGAGATCCGTGACTGCCGCTAGCCAATACATTGCCTGGACGGAATGACCGACGATCTCTTGCTGCTCTCCGAGTGGAAGATGAGCTTGCATGTGCCAGTAACAGCGCGGTCCGGGCCAGTAGTATGGGAAAAAAGTGTCCGGATTATCGCCTCGCTTGATGGCGGCCATGTCCCACGCGTGGCCCTGGCGCGGAGGATCGGTCCGTCCGCGCTCTTCAATGAAATACTGTGTGAGGTCAACCAGACTTCGGTCCTCAGTCAGATCGTACAGTCGCATCAGCGCCAATTCGATCTCCTGGTGGCCGGGATAATCTCGCAGCTGGTCCTCCCCATCGCCGAAGACCTGTTGGATAAGGCGTACATATCTCAACATTGCGCCGAGGAATCGATCGTTGGCCGGACAGCCCGTAGCAACATGGCGTGCAATGGCAGCTTCCAGCAAGTGTCCGGCGCCATATAACTCAAGGTTATGTGCCAGACTGGACCATCTTTGGCCTGGCTCAATTGCGGTATGATAGAATCCGATGTACCCATCCGCCTGCTGCATGTTCACGATCATGTCAATCGCCTCCTCCACCCTGGCCTCCAGCTCTTCGTCGCGCTCGTGGTACAGGGCATACGAGGCTGCCTCGATGTACTTCCCCATGTCGCTGTCCCAGAGGATCATATCCGCTTTGACGGGGTCGCCGGGCTTCCAAGTGAGCTTCATTGCGTCCCAGGTTCCATACCCTTTGAGCTTTTCGTATATCACTCCGAGACTCTCCTTGCGCGTGACAGCGATAATTGGATCCCAGAAGGGAGATTTGATTCGAACCTCTGTGTAGGGTATTGGCTGTGTCATGTTGTTGATAGCCGGAGTAGAGTCAAGAGAGAACGGTTCCAACCAGTGCTGGTGAGAATCAATTACACGCTACTTTAGTTGTCTTTATGCATCCTAACAGTGCGGTTATAGGTCGGGGAGAAAGCAACCGAATTAACCGAGTGACTCCAACTTCCCCAAGTTCCACCCCCCCGGAGTTTTGGCAAACTCAAACTCTATGTCAGGAAAGGAAAACCCACCCCGAACCCCGGAACTATGCGCCATGAACGAGTCAGTTACTGTTCGGACCCTGGTCAATGATCCCGATGCGTGAAAATGGAAGTCATTTGTAGCGTCCAGCATCCTCCCTCTCAGATGTCTCGACATCAATCGATCTACAACTTCCAACGGTCTATCTGTACCTCCCCACAATCTATCAACCATGGGCCTTGATATCCACGCAGCCAGTTTTTGGTACATGTGCCTTTGTGCCAGTATTGCCGGTATTTCAGGCATGATGTTTGGCTATGATTCCGGTAAGGATGTCCTGTGTACTTGGAAGAAAGACCGCACTCACCGAAGCAAGGCATCATCACCGTTACGATTGCGCAAACATCTTATGTGGATTATTTCAAACCGTCGTCGGTGGTTACGGGCACAATTGTCGCGTAAGAAGATCCGCTAATTTCATGGTCGATTTCTCTTCTGACAACAACCTAGAATGTTACAAGTTGGCGCAGCCATAGGAGCGGGCATAGCAGCTCCAATGAACGACAAGTACGGCCGCAAGAAGTCCATGATGGTGGGGGCTTTTTGGGGTGTGATTGGAGGCGCGCTCCAGGCCGGAGCAGTAAACACCACAATGCTCATTGTCGGTCGCGTGGTGGTTGGGCTTGCTATTGGCATTTTGACGATGGTTGTGCCAGTATATCAGGTATGCATGTGCCCCAATATCCGGCCGAGTTGAAGTGAGAATTTGACGAATCCAGGCGGAAATTGCTCCTCCTCATGAGCGAGCCTTTCTCATGAGCATCGAGTCTATCATGACTGCTTTGGGATATGTCGTGGCGAACTGGATTGGATACGGCGCCTCCTTCTCGACAACGACATTCCAATGGCGCTTTCCCCTGGCCGTGCAAGTCTTATTCGCCCTTCTGGTTCTGTTCGCCGCCCCATTTCTGCCTGGTATCTTCCCCTTCATCGTACTCTCGTTCTTAGCGCTGACTTACTTCCCCAGAATCGCCCAGATGGCTCATAGAAAAAGACAACGACGATCTTGCTTATGCGCTTGTCAAGAAACTACATTTCACCGGGGAGAACACCGACTTTATCAACCAGCAGTTCACAGAAATGCGTGACCAGATCCGCGTGGAAAAGGAGCAGACAGTTCGGTCCTACAAGGACATCTGGAAGCGACCCGCATGGCGACGACGGGTGTTTCTTGCCTGCGGTGTCTGGATCGGAGTGTCTCTGTCGGGCATTACTGTGGTCAATTTCTACCGTGAGAGAGTCCGTATCTATTAATTCCAGTCGTTTTATTAACGATGGATTTACCGGCAGTCACCATGTTCATCCAGAACCTCGGCTTCACCCAGAAGCAAAGTCTTCTTTTGACAGGTATCTCGGACCCATCTCCTTCTGCACGTCGGCGACCACTAACACACTTCTCTCGAAAGGAATCTACGGCTTTGCTGGGCCAATCTCTTGCTTCTTTGCAATGATTGTTCTCGATCGCCTACCCCGGATCAAAATGTTGTGGGGAGGCAATATTGGCATGGCCATCATTCTCTCTTGTCTCACGGCACTAACAGCCGTTGGTGGAGAGAATCAGGGAGCGCCAATTGGCGGCATTGCAATGCTCTTTTGCTTCTCCATAGTGTACTCAGGTATCTTCTTCTTCTTCTTCTTTCCCTGCCTTCGGCGGACGGCACCGCTGACACACATTAGCAACGTATGGGCCGATTTCCTGGATCTATCCTGTCGAGATCTTTCCCATGCAAATCCGCAGTATTGGCTTCTCCATATCCAGCGTCGTCAACTACGCGACCATGGTCCTGTTCAGTCAAGTGTCGCCAATTGGCTTTGCGAATATTGGTTGGAAATACTATATTTTCTTCATTTGCAGCAACGCGGCCAGCGCCGTTGTGGTATTCCTCTTCTTCCCTGAAACCAAAGGGAAGAGTTTGGAGCAGATGGATGAGTTGTTCGGTGACCAGATGGTTCCTCACGCTTTGAAGGATCCGAAGGCAGCGGAGGCGGTGATGCTGGAGCGCGGAGAGCAGGAAGAGCATGCTGGGTGATTGGAAGGAACGTACACAGCTGTGCCATCGAATAGGGCGTGTAGTCCCAGGCATGTACGGCAGAGACACCCCAGTCCAGTATCTTAGTTTTCCTGTCATCTCCACCAACTACCACAGTGGAATCAAATACACTGCTTTCGCTCCTTTCGCAAGTACCCTGGCATCTGAACCCAACCGCGCTATGTACATAGTCGCATTCGAATACAAAACTGCCCACTTTGACGGAGAACTATGGAGCGTTTTACTGGAAGCGGTATTTCGCAAGCACGCGGTCATCAAGTTTACAACCTCGTTGTTGATAACTCGTATTACCACTCGGAGAAACCTAATCAAATTGACACACTGTAACACCTCACTCAATTGCTTATGAACAACTGTCACTTGCTGTCCTCCATCTCAAACGCATCGACATGAAACTCGGCGAATTTTCGAGCAGGAACCTTGTTTTTAAACAAGATGTCAAGCTCTTCATAAGTCCGCCCACCGGTCTCGGGCAGGCGGAAAAAGGTCCAAACCGTGCAGATAACGCTCAACCCTCCAAAGAAAAATCCAGCCTTACCAACCCAGTTCCAGGCAGAAGGGTTAATCATGTAGGGCGTCAAAACCCCGACCAGAATGTCCACCAGGTACGCCGTGGCTCGTGCCAGTGACACAGTTTTTCCCCGCAGTTGGGCTGAGCCGACTTCGCCGACAATGGCATAGAGTGTGGCTGCCACAGATGGAGAGTAAACGAACAGAAAGACAATGAGGAGGGAGGACTGAGCCCATTCGGCTCCGTTTGTCTTTGCAAGGGAGGCGAATCCAATTGCAAAGTAAAGAACCGTCATCATGACCAGTCCGTTCAGGAAGATGGTGCGTCGTCCAAAGTATGACAGCAGAGGCCAGGCGAGGATCGTCCCTACCACCGTCACGGCATTGTTCCCGAGGTTCAGAGCGAATGCCTTGCTCGGCTCCAATCCTGCCGACGTGAAGAAATACACAGTGTACTGCTGCAACGGGGAGCCAACCAGTGCCTGGATCCCGTAGGCCACACAAGCGATCTCCGTGCGACGGCAGTCATCGCCCCGAAAACAGGCCAGATACGACGTGCCGACGCCTACTTCTTGTTCCTCCCGTATGGTATGAACCATCATGGCCACGTAGGCGGGGGCATGATGCTGGGCACTTTTGGATAACAGCTTGGCCATCGTGCGCTCGGCATCCGGCAGTCGGCCTTGACGGACCAGCCACCACGGCGATTCCGGAGCAAACCAGATAAGTACAATAAGCGGGACTGGCCATGCCCATTGCACCGCGAAGGGGATCCTGTACGCCCAGTGTGTGTCGAGGCCGGAAGAAGCGAACGTCACGCCCGCGGAGACGAACTGGCCAAGGATCCAGCAGAGGCAGACATAGGTGGTGAGGTATCCTCGCAGTACCACAGGGCAGATCTCGGCGGCGTAGGTTGTCGTGCTGGCTGCGAAAATCCCAAACGGCACGCTCGACAGCATCCGGCCGACAAGGAGGACGGGCAGCGATGTGGCAAAGAACTGACAAAAGATGGTGGCAGTAACAATCACCAATGCGCCTAGAGTGACACGCTTCCTCCCGAGCCTCTCACTCAGTGAACCATCAAGCATGACGCCGATAATGGTAGAAACAAAGCCCATAACCATCAGCAGCGTCTGCCATTCCGCTGTAACCTCGTGCCCGTCCTTGTATGGGCGGCCAAAATCACGTTGGAAGGACGGCATAGCGTAGAGAGCTCCCACAAACGCGGTGTCGTACCCGGTCATGACGATGGTCAGGGAGAATATTACCGACCACACGACTGCTTTGTAGTGAATTCGGAGTCCCTGCCATGGGGTCAGGCTATGCTCAAGTGTCGTCGCGTCTCTGGCGTCCCGAGATAGTTCCAATTGCGCAGCTTCATCGTGGCTGCCGACAGGATGCTGCACGGTTTGTCGCTCTTCTGACATGATGGACTTGTACTGATAGCTTGGAATGGTCCTGTTTTGTTTGCCAGGTCTCGTCTCCCAGCCGGGGTCCCCAGAGATCCCTTTTATCAGGTGCTCGTCTCCAGTGATAAACCAGGCAATTCGGGCGCGAGTGGCCAATTTCAGACCGGGGTGCCCTTCATCTGGGGTTCCCCACGGGGAATTCCCGAATCCCGACTCGCGTGGGCTGTGGGCCGTGGGGTCCAAAACCTTCCAGAGTGGGTCCCGACAGCAGCGCCGAAAAGGGCAATGAAGCAGTTCGGCCCCGAATTGCTCGATTTGCACCGCAGCGAACGGCACCTTACCTATAAAGCCCAAATAGCTATCAAAATGCTTGCCCACACCCACCGTTGTCCATTGTCTTCTCATCCTCTACTGCTCCATTCCAGTCATCATGGCTTCCAAATTTCAAATGGACCCCGTCTCGCCAGCACCCGGAAAGCACCATTTTCTATGGTCCAAGAATGGAGAGGCCATTCTCGAGACAGCTTGCCCGGTCATTGTCGAGTCCATGTCCGCATCCAACCCAAATTGTCCCAACGGCGACCGAACAAACTTCTCGTATGACGATATACAGAAATGCTCCGACGGATTCACCACAAAATGTGCGTTCACCGCTGCCAATGGAGCAAAGGGCCTGGTGACAGACCGGTGGACTATCGTGTCCAGTATGATGTTCACCGTGCGCCGCTCCGTCGTGATCGAGGCGGCGCCACCGGCTGCTGGGCTGAGGTTCGGACTCCATCTGCAGCCTGCATTTCCTGAAGGTGTAAATTTCAATGACCTACAATACTACGCCCCGAACGCATGCTACAACCTCAACGACCTGAACGAAGATGGCGTCTGTGACTATCTGGATAGCCAGGTCCTCTCTTACCGAGACGACAGACTGAATGCGCTCTCCGTGCTGGCCTATCATCCCCAGCGACAGCTCGCGCTGTCTTTGTCGCGTATCGACACCCCGAAGTACGACGACGAACCAATACGTAGGAAAGGCCAGCTAGCTTTCCTTCAAGATACTGATATAGGTGCTCTGGGCTTCCAGCCCAGCGGAAGTGCGATCAACAATGCCATGCTCACGGTGCACTACCCATTTGTTGAAAGAGACCGATGCAACGCCCTCCTCGTTCAAGATCGGGTTCCTTGGGGCGCATTCCGGCCTGTGCATGCTGGAGATTCATTTTCCGTGGCCTATGCAGTTCGAATGTACCACAGCAGTAGCCCTCACGACGCAGTGTGGACTCTGATCAAAGAGCAGATTGGTGTACTTTGCCCGAAACCCGTCTGTTTGGACCGCCCTGAGGATGAGATTTCCCGCCTCCGACTGGAGACACTGGCGCAGTATTTCAAGGAAGACCCGACTGGTGGCGCTGGGTTCGTGACCAACTGTCATCCACAAAATGGTCAGCAGCTTGGCAACATTGTCCAATATGGTATGTGCATTGGGAAGACAAAGCGATCCCTCGTTGACACGCTCAGGTTTCACCGGCCAGAATATAATGAACGCAGCCAATATATTGCATGCGCCGACTTCCTGGCAATTGGACCGCCAGCAAGCCTTCAAGGTGATTGATTTCTATGTATCCTGTGCGCTCGAGTCCGCGCATGGCTTCACCCACGGCCTTTACAACATAGACCAGCAACGCCGCGACTCTTGGTGGACAGGGCTCCTTTTGCCGCTGGCCTATGCAAAGCCAGGTGAAGACCTGGAAGGTCTCATGGGGCCGCTGCACGGACACCTGCAAACCGTCATTGAATCGCTCTCCCGCACGCACGGTGTCTATACACGCTGTGTTCTCGAGGAGACTGAGGCCCTTCTGTCCTTATATCAGTCACTCAACGATGCCCCAAAGTCATGGCTGGAGGTAGTCACACGCTTTGGGGAATTTCTGCTCAACGCTCAGGAGCCAGATGGCTCCTGGTTCCGAGCATATTCTCTCGCTGGCGAGCCACTGACAGAGCCGCAAACTTGGTTTGGGCAAACGTTGTATCAGCAGCGATCTTCCACAGCAACCGTCATTCCACTTCTCCTGGACCTGGCGAGGATCACCAAGAAAGACGCTTATCGCGAGGCAGCTATTCGGGCGGGCCGATTTGTGCGCACCCATTTCGTGGACAAGGTCCGGCACAACGGAGGCATTCACGACTCGATATACGCCAAACCCCAACTGATCGACCACGAGAGTATCTATTTCTGCTGCCGTGCCCTCCTGGCCCTTTACGAAGTCACAAAAAGCGAGTATTTCCGGGCTGGCGCCGTTCGTGCAGCGCAGCTCAGTGCAAGTTGGGTGCTGCTATGGGATGTCCCCCTGCCTCCCAAGTCCACCCTAGCATGCCACGGTTTCCGTAGTACCGGCTGGGCTGGCTGTGATACTCCAGGTGCCGGGTATGTGCACCCAATGGGGATCATTGCCACGCCGGACCTTGTGCGCGTTGCGCAGATCACAGGCGACACCACGTTTCTCGACATCGCAGAGCTCTGCTTCATGGGAAGCAACGAGAACGTAGGGTGTAAATGGGGGTACGCTCTGGAAGGCATGCAGGAAGAAGGGTTGTTGCTCAGTCCTTGGTTTCTGGATGATCCGATGTTCGCCAATGATAATGGTTTCGGGGACAGGCGCAAAGGCGAGGGCAACAAGACCTGCCTACCGTGGATCTCTGCCGTCACAGTATGGGCTGGCAATGAGCTGAGGAAGCGCTTTGGGACCACTGATTTCGCGAAGCTGCGACAACAAATTCCGTTGTGATGGGATAGAAAGTCAGTTTAGAGCCGCGTGGCACCTGGCAAACCGCACGGATATTCGTCTGGTGATCGGTCGCCAACAGACGCTGTTAATGAATGTCAGGACCTAATGATCAGGTTGGGAATTAGATAAATATGAAGAGTGTTAGAGTGGAGATACTTGGGAGCAGCCGAGGTCAATGATGGACGAAGCGCGGATAGACCAATAGACATAGTGTGGAGATCAACTTAAACAGTACTAGCGTCAAACTTCCTTATGTGCCCCCTTATATAACCCGGTTTCTCTCACCTCCACCGTAACACCATTAGTTGCGAGACTGCAATGTGGAACTGCCAAAAAATGACACCGCAGTCATGAGAGGATGGTGAGAATGTCCATCCGTCGTCGCTTCGATACCAGTAACTAATGCAACTCCAGCCTCACTTGTCGACAGCGACACCTTAAATGTAATTGTGGATCTGCGTGGGGGTGATACAGGTCTGACATTGAGACAGGTGACAAGAAGAGCCCAGAGTGCCAGCGCTGTCGAGTGTCCGGCCGGAAATGCATCCCAGCACCCCTAAGGCCGGTCGCGATACCGTTTAGACATGGACAGAACCCATCACTGCGTCTGGGCGACCCTCCTCGGTTCGGCGAAACGGACCGCACGTTTCCCGATGATCAGGTCTGGGTTCCGACGCCGTCGCAAGGTTCGAGTTCTGGGTATTCCTTCTCATAGTCTCCGTTGTTGACTTTCCTGACACAGTTGTTTTTCATGATGAGACGGACGAGACGGCAGCTTATTATCAGCTAAATGCAGCCCTTGATTTTCCCTGCTCCCCGGAAGCGAGCCTGGACCGATCGGAACTAGGCAAATCGCCCCTTGCAGGATCGCCCTTTCATTCTGAGCAGTATCTAGATCGCGCAAGCCCGCATATTAATGCTGAGCCAGGCTCCTCTTACACTCTACCGCCGGAATTCAGCGTCCTGCGACCGAAGATTCACGATCGCCGCGAAGCTACCCTCATCTGGCATTTCAAACAGGTTCTAGGCCCATGGGTAGAGCACTTCTTTTCCTTGATTCTATGCACTTGTTGCATATAATAATGCTAACATCCTGTCCAAGCTCGATGCGTATGGTCCCAAGAGATCTTTCTCGGGGACTGTTGTCGAACGTGCGACATCTTGTCCGCTCCTGCTATCTGCATGTCTCGCTGTATCTGCACGTCATTTGTCTAACATATCAACTACCGTGTCGTCAGAAGAAGCAGATGGCTACCATGAACGTTGTATCGGGATCCTGCTGCCCATAATAAAAGATGGCCAGTTTACAACCAGACTAGACACATTGTTGGCCGCAACAGTGATCCTCCGGCTCTTTGAACAGATATCCTGTATGTGCATCCGCCGAATTTACCAACTGTGGAATACCCTGCTGATACATAGGGTTAGCGCAGACGCCGTTGAACGACTTGCAACATCACCTCCTAGCGGGGTCTGCATATATTAGCTCCCAGCTAGAGTGCGCTATCTCCGGGGGACTAGCGGAAGCCTCATTCTGGGCTTTTGTCATCCAAGACATCCAAGTTGCTCTCGCATACCAGAGTCCAGTTCGATTGCCCCTCGAAGCCTTTGACGGAGAGCTACAACGGAGATGGCATGATAGTCGGAGACTCGAGGAGCAGGACTGGGTCCACAAGGCTACATGGCTCTTGGCCAAAACTGTCAACTATGCTTTTGGCGGGGACCCGCTTAGCGTGTCATGTGTCGAGAAGGAAATCTACACCTGGGAGACACAGAAGCCTGACACGTTCTGGCCACTCTATCTCTCTGCTACTGATGATGACAGTTTTCCGACGATCTACTTCACCCACGCTACACATGGTATGTTATTCCCTGCTATAACCTCTTGAATCAGCTGCTAACTTCATTTCTAACCCGTTTCAGCAGTCGCTGTACAACATATATGCATGGTGAAAGCCTTGGTTCTAAAGTATGGCCGGTGCACTATCCAACAGACCAATAGACAAGCCACGGACCCAGGATCTTTGTCCTGTCTTGGGGAGCTAAGCCAAAATCTGAAAATTCTATTCAGCATCGCCGTATCAGCAGAGGATGATTTCTTGACACGCATCATGGGTTGTCATGCTCTTTGTGCCTGTAAGAATTCTCTTAGTTCCCAGTTGTCAGAGTCAGCAGATAAGCAATTTGGCCTTTCTTTATACTGTATATCATGCTGCATTTTCAGCTACCATCTAGCTAACGATGTGCCTTACTCCTAGTCGGTCCGGACATACACAACCCGCGGCTGCAGCGCGTCCTTCTTGGCCTGCTCCAACGGACCGAGGTTGAGAATGGTTGGCCATGGAATTTTGTTTCACAGCGGCTTAGCAAAGAATGGGGCGTGAGGCTACCAGGATGACTTATACCCTCGATAACAAATTCAAGTAAGGGAAATTGAGTAATTAGTTATTATTATCATTTTTAATCCTCTGCCTGTTTGCAGTGTTAACCTGCAGGGAGCCTCTAGTGCCAGTTTTGCTGAATCCTCTATGTACACGACCTCGTCTTTCTTAGAGCCGCCTATATTTCCTGATCCAACCGATTCTTTGCCATCGCAAATAAGATGACGGCTTTAACTTCCATATCCGGAGCCAAGCTGTTTTTAGGGCCAAGACCTTGTCTAGAAGGTCCTTAGACACCTGATCTTCCACCTAGCCCCAGCCTATTGGGCTTTTTCTCCTATGTTCTGCGAGAACTAGATGTCGACTGTATGATTCATATTGAATCGGCGATATTCGGTGTTACCTAGTTCCTAAGCTAAAGGGTTAGAATTGACAGTCAATTAGATCTGATTCTTTCTATAAGAGTGCAGGGGGAATGTGTCAACTGTATTCTTCACCGTACACTCACTACAGAAAATCATCTTCTTTTTCATTTACTGCTGTATACTCATATGGATGTTATCTACCCCCAAGGGGGAGTCTATTCGTCGGTATCCAACAGTTCAACTACAGGCTCCAGTTAACATTTTCCGCACATCTCCAGCGCTCTGTCTCCTACCACGATATATCCACTCTCCTTCCTGCCAATCTCTACCCCTGCTCCTTTGGAAAGATGTCTGACACACCTGAAGGTATTGTTGAATACCCCTACGACAATATTACAGAATGGTACCTGCAGTGGGTCGAAAACCAGAAGTCGCCGCGACAAAGATACACAAAGATGCTCCTACACAAGCTGCAACCTTCACCCTCCATTCTAGAGCTTGGTTGTGGTCCTGGAATTCCTACTATAAAAATGCTTCTCGACCAAGGCGCTCAACTGGTCGCAAATGACATCTCAAACAAGCAGATCGAGATGACCAAGGCCCGTTGCCCCGGGGCCAAGCTGGTTGCGGGTAACATGACTACCCTTACTTTCGAGCCTGCGAGCTTCCATGGCGTAATCAGCTTCTATACGCTGTTCCACCTTCCACGGTCGAAGCTCAAGGCCATGCTCACCAAGATCCATGGTTGGTTGAAGCCCGGAGGCGTCTTCATTTTTAATCTTGCGACTATCGATGAAGAAGAAATCCATGGCGAATTCCTAGGATATGGAATGTTCTGGAGCAGCTATGGCGTGGATGAGAATCGAGCAATGCTAACAGAAATCGGATTTGATGTATTGCAGGTGGAAGTATTGCACGCAGGCGATGGGAAGTTGGAGGAGGGTGATCCAGACTTTGATGCAGAGTTTATGTGGGTGGTGGCACAAAAGAAAGAATCTCCTACGTAGCGGAATGCTGCAAAGATTATGAAGCTAGGCGAATGCGAAGCTGGATAAATAAGTACTAGGTCATTCGGCCTGAATATAGGTCAACTAAATCTTGGTTGTGGCAGGGTGAAAGTGCCTATCAACAACATACACTTGGTATTAGATGGAGAATCTGAAACTAGCTGCAGCGCAAATGATCACCATCTCATGGTAGGACACAGCTTAACAAACAATAGCTTGCTTCACTATGGTGTTCTTGGCAACAAATGTCATGTTGAGCTCTTTATGACTTAGTAAAAGTTTTGCAGGATTGCATCCATATCTGCTGTAGTACCACCAGGCAAGGTTACTACAGTGAGCCTAAAGAGTTCCCTGCTGAAGATCCACAATGCTGAGAAACCTGGTATAAGATTGAATTATGGACTTTGTTGGTACTATGTTTGAATTGCTGAACACAAAGCTGTGATATTTGTATTCATAAGTACAAAAGTAGCACCCATAACCTGGCCATCTGGATGTGCTTTAATGATCTGACTAAGAACAATGGCATAATTGCCCGACCTGCTGCCGCTCAGTGCCCAATATAAGTCGGCATGGGTTGATGGCGAGGCTACCAAATGCCTGAGGTCAGTTGTAACTACTTCATATTCCAGCACATTGTCTGCAGCCAGCCTGTATAGTGAAGCTAGCTGGCCATAACCTCCGTTCTGGGAAAACCCTCCAGCTAGTCCCATAGTCGGGCACAGGCCGCCTGCAACTGGCAGGCCATGCTGTGCCGCGATCTCGGCTATCTCATGTGACTGCATACCAGCCCTAATCTTAACAGCAGGACCCGAGTATTTTGAACTTGTGTAGTTCATGATGATTGACATGTCTCAGAGGTTATGTGTCCATAGTGCCGAAGAACCCTTCCCGCTGGAACGTCCAAGATACTCCAGTATTCTTGATGGATAGACAAATATTCTCTTGCTGTGTGAATTTGATTCCCGCTATGACACTTGCAGCATTGGTGACGTTGATTGTGTATGAGGCAACATTGTCCAGGGTGCAGGGCTGTTATATCTAAGATAGATAATAGTTTATCTAAGAAGAAAGATTATCAAAAGTTATATTATTTATCTATTACTAATAGTAGTAAAAGATAACTAAAGATATTATATTATAGTCCCCGACTTAGTTAGGTGATGATGTTAGTATCATACCATCCATCTACCTCAGGGGTTGCGCCCTATGATGGGTTTTACTAAGCAAGCCTAAGCAATAGAAATCAAGCACACAATCACATTCATCCGCTACACCATCTGTAGGACGAGGTGTCAAGGTGTAGTAGCAAATCTCCCAGGCCCCGTAATATGATCTGGCCATGCAGCCTCGTCGTCAAGATTGGAAGTCACCGTCCCGGAAACAACACCGAGCAGCCTGCCCCATACCCTGCAGCTTAACATGCGAACCAAGTGATGAAGCAGTGCAGATCAAGGTCGTTTAGGTAAAGGTTCCTTGTCCGGTGCAACGAGTAAGAGGGTACTCCTGCTTCATGCACATGGTAATAGCACCTTGAATCCACGAGACCCCGTTATAACTACCCGATTCATAGGAGTCCGCCATGAACGTTCCAACTTGAGTCTGCGAGCCCAAGCAACCGCGGAGAACACGTCCATACCTGCGTGTCTTTGTGGGCTTGGTAATCCACGTGCCAGACCATCCATTCGGAACTACCCCCGACATTTGGTACGCAGTCTGGGTGGCCCAGGTGCGAGTATAGTCAATGCCGGTGGAAAGGCCCAGTATGTCTTTGGCCACAGTCCAGTCCACGCCAGCGCTCACCGAGATACTGTTACTCGCGCTGTAGCCGGCGCTGACGAAGACGGTTAGGCCGTTTCCCGTACCGATTACCACCGGGGACATCTGCACGTCCCAGTCGATGAAGGTTTGAGTAGTGTCGGTCACCATGGCAGTCGTAGCACCACAATCCCGGGAATGCAGGCTGGTTTCGTTGTGCCCAGCAGTGATGTTGGCGGTGATGTCGGCGGGGAAGTTGGCTATTATCTCAGGGACTTCAGGCGCTTCGAGAGATATTCCCTGGGACGCGATAATCTCGCGCCAAACACTTTCATGGACAACTTCCACTACAAAGGAATCCACGTTAGCGAACTTCCTGCATGGACTGTAGATTTAACCGCGCTACTCACTTCGGCCCTCTCCATACAAGATGACTTCGTCTGGCTGCAGGACATGATCCGGCGTCCACTTGGTACTGTTGAGAGTGAACGGGGCGGCAATGGCACTTGTGGCCAAAGCAAGGCCGACAACAGATTTGACGAAACATTGTTCTGGTTCTGGGTATAGACAAGGATAATTGTGAAAGATTGAGTTGTGTCTCTCTACATTTCTTCCTCATCAAGGGCCAACTCGCATCCTTTATATAGGCTCGCAAGCTGATACCGGGTGATGCTGCACTTTTGCTCTTCGCCAGCTCCCAATAACAGTTGCTGATCTCGCCGAATGGTTCCACCTGCTTGATGTGGTCATGATGTGCCACCACAGGGTTCTCGAAGCTCAACGTTCGAAAAAATCCCTCACCTCGTGGCCGGAAGGAGCTGTAATTCTCCACACAATGCCAGCGCGTGACATGGTGCAATTCTCCAATTGCTCGAATAATGGTCCTGCAGGATCGCCAATGTGAGACTTGTTCCTCTGCAAGAGCCTGAATGGGGAAATTTGATCTCGTCCTGGTAGCAGATCCGGGACGACATTGATCCTGGCAAAAGTTTAGATAGACATGAATCGCATGGTTTATTATAGTGTTATTCGGTACTTTGCCGAAAGGATGCAAATTCCGAGGCGCTGATCTTTTCTCCCGGACGATGCAGCCACTCACTTTTGGCCCCTACGGATATAGATTGTTCTGCTAGAGATGTTGTAGCGACATTGCCAAGTCTCCCCTGATTCAGGTGCTCATGAGAAACATTGCGATGCTCTCCAAGATTACACTATCTTAACCCTAACACTAAACTTTTGGCTCCCACGGATATAGATTATTCTGCGAGAGAAGTTGTAGTAATATTACCCAAGTTTCCTCTGATCCAGGTGCTCATGAGAGATATTGGAATGCTCTCGAAGATTATGCCGTCTTCATCCCTTAGATTGTTCTGCTAGAGATGTTGCCGCAATATCACCGAAGTTTCCCCAGATTCAGGGTCTCATCCATGAGAAACATTGCGATGCTCTCCGAGATTACCTTATCTTGACCCCAACACTGAACTTTTGGCCCCCACGGATATACGGAGTAGATGGTTCTGCTAGAGATGCGGTAGTGATATTGCCAAGTCTCCCCAACACTGAATTTTAAGGTTAAGAACTGAGACAAGGGAATCGCTGATCGCTGATACTACTACCATAAACCGTATTGCGGCGCCCAATTGAACGCACGTGGACTGATTCAGCAGCAACCTGCTAATCGCGTGGATTCGGTTTGTGCCCGAGTCTCTCGTATCTCAGAAATCATGCAACCGACGTAGTGTACGGCGTGGACCTTGCGAGATAGCCGGAATGAAATGGCTGTAACTGATCATCTTGTTCGTAAGGATAAATACCCCTGCCTGCCGCTCATCAAGTTCACCGTTCAGTGCAGCAATATCTTGGACTTTATACTACGTCTTCAGACACAACACTGAAAATGAAGTCCAGCTACATTCCCGCCTTCCTCATCCTGGCAGCAGGGTAAGTTCATCTCCAACGATTCTTTTCCCGTCTCAAGAATTCTCCTGATTATTCTCTACGATCTTTCTAGTGCCTCCGCAAGTCTGCACAACATCGCAGTCTGTGTCACTGACCGACAATACGCTCCGATTGGTGGTACAGCTTGGAGCGTAAGCTACAATTGGGCCGAGCAGTACACTATCGACACGGCCGCGACTCAGTGCGCCTGCAATTTTTACAGGAACCGCAACACCGGCAGCAATTGGTGGGATACATGTACCGACTGTTATTTTGTACGTTCCCCGTTCAACCTCCACGGCTTGGGCAAGTGTTGTGATGCTGACTTTTTTTTAGGATGGCACCTATTGTAACTCTCCAGGGTGGCACATTGGCGGCGATGAGGTGAGAGATTCCTGAGGTCCGTGGTGCTACATTCATACTGATTGATTCATTAGATGAACTATTACTGTCACGACCTGTGCCATACTGAGGGCTCTGAGGCGAATCCGTCAAACTGCAAGAACCCCCCTTGTGCTTGAGACTCTTCCTTGCGATCTGGGCCAACTGCCGAGCTGGATTCCGATCCATTACAGTATATGTCTATAGGAGTATAGGTGGATAACTGGTCAGCGGGATGGCATTTATTCCATGTCCAAAGTCAACAGTATCTGATTTGTTACCCTCATATTAATCGAAATCAGTCCGATTAACCTTTATACCACGTAGTTACAGCCAAGCCGAGGCCGAGGCGACAAAGGATGATTAGAAAGTTGGCCAAGATATCAAGTCAGTTCCTCCAGCCACGGATCAGCAATTACGGCAAGCCATTAGAACAAAAGTTAAAAAACGTAAATTGGTTCAAGTATGTACACCGCTCCTGATTCCGGCTAAGTAGAATTCCATTTCCTGTATACCTCTTATGAATTTCAATATCCATACAACCATTTACCATACCATACTAAGCATTCGATATCCCTACTTTTCAATGCTTAAGAGATACATGAAGGTGAGTAGTGTGTGCGCGCTGAGTCCAATCGGGCAGCATAGGACTCAAGAGTCAGGAATCCCACGGCACAAGCCACACAAGCCACAAAGTAACTTAATCAGAAGACGGCTGTGTGGACTGAAACCATTGGGCTGACAGACGGGATCAGCTGATTGATCTGCAGCCCTGTCTACCATACGCAGAAAGTCGGAATAACGGAAATCTTAAGAGACGGGCGCCAAGCATTTCCGGGGCTGGTCCGAAGGGACGAAGGATGAAGGATCAACTGCCGGTCGAAGATAGTACGGTATTATGCTTTATCAAGTCATGCATTTCAGTCATGAATGCTGTAACGCAGCCAAAGCTAATTCTTTCCTCTTATTATGGAGACAGGTTGCACTTAGTTTGTGTAGATACCATGCTCAAAGATTGGCCCTACTGCAACGCCATAAGGAACTCCAGTAATACATGCAACGCAGCCTTTGGTGCGGAAAGCAAGGCAGGGGTCTTTGAGTGTGTATCGTAGTTGAGCAGTTCGCTGATCCTAAGGGTGGACCCCTGGGGTCTCAACTTGTTTAACTAACTTAACCGAGCTGCTATCTGAACTAAAACCCGCTATGGCATCACAGCCCCACTGCAGTTTCCACTGATCGACAGGGATTTATCATTTCTCGGAAAAGAGTCCCGCATCATGCTCATTAAACTTCAAGGAGGATCTGAGGATTTGGGGCTTAGCGCCACTTCTCATAAACATGTGCGGACAACCTGGCATGTTCTGGCGAGTTCGCCTAGTTTGACAAAAACTGCAATCTCTCCTTTCCCGTATCTGCCACGATTATTGGACTGCACCCAAAGAGACTCCAAGAGGATCAGTCGGAAACCCGCCGTCGGTTATCCTAATCATGACTAGGAGGAGCCTAGACTAGGTAGTGATCATCTTATGAGTATTGTGTACCTGAGAACGCCCCAAACCTCAGCGCTCATGCAGAGAAAGGAAGGAGATTCATTGGCCCAATGTCCTGCGAGCTGATCCAATGCGCTTGAAGGAGAACCAGCTTTGAGTCAAGGTCTCAACGAATTGGCTTCGAAATCACTGTTCGTACTCCACAATCGGACATTGGGCAAGATACTACCTACTCGTCGCCTTCGGATATCCAAAGGATATCGGAGGATATCCGATGGCGACGAGTAGTAACCAATGCCTCGAGGAAATGCCTTATCAGTGAACAACATACATCTGACTGGAATATAAATATCTCCGTTTCTCCCAACTATTCTTCTCTATCATCACCTTTGACAGCAAGTCTAACAGCAACACTTTAACGGAATTCAATCTCTATAACGGTAAGCCACTCTACCACGATAGGAACAACTCTAAGAATGGACATAGGAGTCACAGCCAATATCATCATGCTCTCATTCAGCAAGCCTGCCCTCCTCACGGCTCTTTTCTTGAGCGCCCAAGGCATCACCGCATGCTCCCCGCCAACTACTCCACACGATTCAACCTATGGATATGCTGCTACACCAAACATGCCCCAGGACGATAACCAGTCCCAGAGAGACCAGGTTGCCAGCTGGATGTACAGCAAAGGCTGCACTGAAGTTTGGGGTGTTCAGGCATCTGGTTGTATCACTGGTTACGGTTGTGATTACCCAGGAGGCTCAGGGGACCAGAGGCCACAAATTGCTTGGTGGAACGTTGACTATGTTTTCAACCCCCCGGCTTGTCTTCCTGGATATAAATGTTATTGATCCAATCCATGGTTAGGATCGGATAAGCGCTATGCATGGCAATAAATCCCACCTGGTTTCGAAAGGTGGTCTCAGTTGAAGGCGACGCCCACCTGAGAGGTGGCGTGGATCAATCTCATGTAATTAGCAAGTTCCAGGTGGAAAGAACGTTGGAAATCCAAGACTGTTATTATACTCAAGCTCTGATACCAACGAAAGGAGCGGTTATAATTCGTAGATGAGAAATAGTGCTGACGATCAAAGGCCTGCTTCCTAAGAAACCGGACTCAATAGAATAATGTCTCTGCAGAGGTGGACCGTCCTCTAGTCTCTGGGATGTTCTCTGTTGTAGTCGGAGCACCTAGCTCTAGACTGGTTAAACCCAACCCGGGGACCCGAACCTAACCCAGCCCTCGAAGCCGCCTCGGGCTGCATGCAAGACTCTAAAGACTTATCATATCATCAAGTAAATAAAACATATCAATGCATGGCAAGGTCTAGTGTATCACGCGTCATGGTGCAATACTTCGCTATACAGGCATCCGATGATGTGATGCCTGCGGGGTCATACATATATAGACCCACCTATACAATCCAGGCGCAGAGTCGAGCAAGAAAAACACCAGTATTCCTAGTATCAGATCACAAAATGGTCCAAGTTCAAACACTCACTCAGCCTAATATCCAGTATCATCCAGATTACGAAAAGTATCTCGCCCGCGCCGCGCGCATCATCGACAAGCAACCGAGGACCTATCATCTGCCCAAGTCTCTTCCTCCTGGGTCCCGGAGAAACTGTCTTCTCCTCTTGTCTAGAAGGGCAAGGTCGCAAGGAGATAGAAAAGGATACTGACTGGATCTATAAGCTCAATGACGCGCAGCGAGGGGAGATCCATGCTGCATAGAAATCATGAAATCTAACCTAAGTTAGTGTATTATAATTACATAAGTATTGTAATAAGACCCTATTTTTTAACCTTAAACCCTTATGGGTTCTAAGAATTAGAACCCAACCAGCCCATGGGCCCTAGAACCTAGGCCCGGACTCCGGGCTGGGTTGGGTTAGGGTCCCTGGGTTGGGTTTAACTGGTCTACTTAAAACCTATGCCTTGCTTTCTGCACTAAGGGCTGCATGTGTACTAGAGTTTCTTATGGCGTTGTGTTAGGGCTAATCTTTAAGCATGGTATCTACATGAACTAAGTGCAACCCGTCTCTATATAGGAAATGATTAGCTTTGGCTGTATTAGCAATCATGACTGGCATTCATGGCTTGATAGTTGATAATGTGTATAATACTGCAGTTGATCCTTCGTCCTTCCGGACCAGTCCCAGAATTGCTTAGCGCCTGTGTCTGTAGATTCCATAATTCCGTTATTCCGACTTTCCAGGTACATGGATTTAAAGGTAGATGACTAATCACATAGGTTGACCTAAACCTATATGGGTTGGGTTGAACCCCATGCGGATCCATCCAAACCCAACCCACAGCCAGTCTAGTCCCTACCGCTTATATTACCATCACCATCACCACCACCACCACCACAACCACCATCCCCCAGAACCTTCATCATCACCAACCAACCCGCAGCTCAGTTCAGTGCAAGCACAACCTTCGTCTACGTCTTTATCTTGCTCTTCCTTCTATATCTAGACTTCCAAAAGTATAACTCTTTTCTCTTCATCATCGTCAAAGTCGACGCTGCCCAAGTCAGGCAGTGACTCGCACTCCGACCCTCCGCCACGATACAGCGAGGCCGTCAGCTCCCACCACCACAGCAGCAGCAGCAGCAAGGACTTTGGCGGCTTCGTCCCAACAGCCACGCTCCAGGTCCATGCCATTGGGTATGACGTGGACCAGGCGCTTACCGGCAGGACGCTGGAGAACATCTCCGTCTTCCGGTCCGGATCCAGGGACGCCGAGTACGTCTCCATCCGGCTCAAGAAGAAATCCAACTCGTGCACCCTCGTCCGGGTCTCTGATCAGGCTACTCTCATGTCCACCATCTACCGCTTCGGCCCGGGGAGACACCCCCAGATGCGCATCTTGGATCCCCATTCTAAAGTTTCCATCGAGGACGCCATCAAAAACGAGAACGTGCGTGGGGAACTGATCGAGGTGAAGAGTCGCTCGATGATCTCGCGCGCGCAGGTCTTCGACACGTCGCTCGGGAAGTTCGAGTGGCGCTACGGCACCAACGAGGAGCAAGCGGCTTGCAACGCTGACAATCTCCTCGTCATGGAGCGCATCGACCGCGTCTCATTACCCGGCGGCGGGCAGAGCAAGAGCGGCGCCCGCGTCGCGCAGCTCATTCGCAACGACCAGTATCGCACCCCCGGCACCAAGAAGTACTCGGGCGGCAATGGGGGCCGCTTGTTCATCGATCTGCGCATGTGGAACGAGGACAAGCATACCAGCCCCCAGCGTGTAGAGGCGTTCGTTGTGGCGAGTTCTATCTTGATGCTGAAGAGAGAGGCGGATCATTTCATCGATAACCACCTCGCCCTGGTGGTGTGAACGTGACAGACGTGGTGATTTGTGTGCAATGGCTCATGTTGGCATGAGAATGATGTACTGCAATGAGTTGTCTTTTCATTGTAAGAATAGCGCGTTTGGGTTTGATTTACTCTTAACATTCATGATTTCTATCTTCCTTAACAGCTGTTACCTCACATCACGATATACCCCGCACTTTGTACGACTTAGGCTATGTTATATAACAACTTTGAATAAAGTCTGGATGGTCTCTTGGACTTTCTAGCTCCTTTTTGTCCTCTAGTAAACTCTGGCGTGATTCTTGTCATTGGTGCTGTGTGTGTGGTGCAATGTACCTATTAGGCAAGGACAGCCTTGTCGGTAGGTATAAGCCTCAGGCATTGTGGCGGAGTCTGGTCGGATTGTTAGGCACCCTGGATTGTTGTTCTTGAGAAGTTGATAATACCTGTTCAGGCACCTTGAGTAGCGGCATGTTTGCCGATGTGCAGTTGCATGAGATGTGTCGTCCAATGGTTCTAGGTAAATGAAGTTCACATCCGCCCTCCGGACCCCATACACCCCACGCCGAAGGCCCTTGAAGTCTGAAATTCTCCTGGAAACCGGAATCCGCGCGCGGGGATTACATATCAGTGGGTTGCGCATCGCGCAATGCTGGATGACCGCTACGGAGACCGAGCTACATAGACCGACTGGCCTTCTCAGGAAGCAGTGAAGAGCAAGCTTGGGAGACCATTGAAGGTGTGAACAGGAAACCTCTGCCCAAGGAGATTCCTCGGAGGATAGGCAAAATGTGTGAATGGGTCAAGAACTAGGCACTGGTGGATCACTTCATTAAGTGGCAGAATTTGTCTGCGGGTTTAGAATATAGAGAATCTCTTATGTTTTTGACAGAACTTTTTATGTACAGTTTTTATGCTTTCCAAGAGCAGCGCAAAAGCAAGGGAAACAAAGCCGAAAGAAGGGGAAAAAAAGCCTCTAGCATTCAAAAAGCCCTCCTTTTTCAACCCCCATTCATCTATCATGAAAGCGTCTGCTTGAGATGCAGGAGTCCTGGTCTTCCCTGACACGACGTCTTCCATGATATCTAAAAGAGACCTTGGATCCAGATGATCCTTTACTTCTCGTCGGGGCGTACGAATGGAATGGCCGATGTAACTGTGACAGTGCGATGTTGACGCCCAAGTTGCTATGGAGGATCTTTCTCCGCACCATATAGAACCTTTTATCCAGTCTATACAGCAGGCGCGAAGATGAGGAACTCCATTCATAGCCTCTCATGTTGGTTTAACGAGTCGATACTGCTGGAGATGTGCCCCTCACAGACAGGTCGGCGAGTGAAGAAGACAGCATATCACGCGTGGCCTCTTTAGCGGGGTCTTCGGCGAAGACAGACGTGAGGCTGTGCTTGTACTCGTCGTCGACGAAGATGAGGCTATCCAGGAAATGGCCGCGGTGGGCCCGCGCTCAGACGAGATGTGTCTTGGTCTCGTGGATCTGAATACCCGTGGTCTCCTCCATTTCGTGCATGTAGGTCACAGCACTGGATGGCGTCATGTTGTTGCTGCCGAGATAGGTCGTCATAGTATGGTCAACGCCGTCGCTGTGTACGCCTTCGAGAGCCGGCTCTCCCTGGACGTCCTTGTTGGTGAAGGTCCTCACGTTGAAGAGGGCGCAGACCCATTTGTTCGCGTCGTAGTTTAGCAACGGCCTGTGGGGAATACCTATGCCATGAATCATGGCTACCTTGAAGACCATGAGGGCCTGCAGGGCCGTGTTGAGCTGTAGGTTATCCTCGATCTCGTCAAAGACCCTCACTTTCCCCGAGTCGTAGCGCTTGAAGTCTTCCTCGGCGGACAGGGCGAAGGGCTGGAAGGCGAGGCGCTGGAGCGTCTTATTCTCCATGTCCGCGCAGAAGCGACCGTTCCTGGACCGACGGAAAGGCAGGGTTGGGTCATCGTACAGTTTATCACTCACTGTCTTCATGCCTTCCATGTCCTCTGCCGTGGCTCCGAGCTTGGTGAGGAATGACACCATCTCCTCGCCTTCGATGAAGGCCCAGCGCTCCTTGACGTACCGCTCCCTGAGCTCCATTATCCGGGCCATGGCCTGGTGGTACTCAGGCTTTTGCTGATGCGCAAGGATGTTGAGCTGCTCATGGGATGGGCGGCGAGGCTCTACCGCTGGCGAGGCCCGGGTAATGGTGGTCGAAACGGGCATCACTGTGGTCGCCATGATGGTGTGATGATGTCGGTCAAATGAAGTGCCTACGACAATGGTTCAATTGGAGCCTGTGATATGATATTTTCTGGCAGCACCGAGACAGCAAGAAAACTAGAATGGGATCAGCGCTTTGTTTGCGAATGAATGAGAACAAAGAGACGTACAAGGTTTTCAAGCAGATGCAGCAATGCCGGTAGAAGATTGAAGATTGAAGCCAAGACGACAGGAGTGAACCAGGATGTTCGTATACAGGCAGGATTGGCAGTTTGTCTTTGCTTCTGGAAACCTTTCGTTGTTCGGCAACAGAAGAGATCCTCAACAGTCTCTATAAAGAATCACGCTACGGGGATTAGAGGGAGCATAAGACTATAAACATCCGCCCCTGAGCGCCGCATAACGTGAGAAGAGCAGGTGAATAGGCGCCCAGCCGCAAAGGGCCAGGCAGTCACCCAGCGACGCCGAAAAGGGCCTGTGGAGGAGACCCGAGCAGCTTGAATGCTCACGGGCGTGAGAGACAAGATTTTCCGCTGACTGAGGCTTTTGCTCGCTGTAAGGGTCTCCCTTTGAGTCCGAGCGGCAGCCAGTGCCAGCACTAGTGCGTGTTGATGCCGACATTTTGGGTGGGGTTTGCATGACGAGAGATGCCCCAATGGGTTAAATATGCCCACACGAAGTCCAAAAACAGACATGCCATGATTGCCATCTCACATCATGGCGGCTGGTGCCGTTTAGGACGATCCGAAGCGCGACTTCTGTGGCTTGGATTGTGGCGTAGTTGTAGCTAGACTACAAACAGATGCATCTTGCCAGACTCAACCGCCGACTGAGTCGGCTGAGGCCCCTTATTAAGGATGAAATTAGTAGACCGCGTAAGGAGTCGCGACTCGTCAGGTTCGATTCGACTCGGAACCGCCAAGACTCAGGTTCAGGTTCTAAGATCTTGAAGTCGCGATCCGACTCCAGGATTCTTAGAGTCGAACCTGTTTTCGTCTGTATTTTTGAGTATTTAGTTTACAATTTAGGCGAAAACGTCAGATTAAAATGATTTTAGTATAGACTCAGATGGGAGCTTTCACATTTTAAATCTACTATTTTTATGGCTTATGATACACAAATTGATCTTCATCTCGCTTCGAACGCTTTGGAACCCGCCCTGATGTTCGCCTCTGAGTACT